>JAIPRN010000096.1:0-24670 GCA_025469175.1 Geopemphigus sp. TES_GeoC_2020
CGACTTAAAGCCGTACAGTCGGAACAATATATTTAGGTGGCAGAAAGTAGAGGGTGGAACAAAATGAGATATTATAAATTTGACTTACGCGAACTTTTTTTGAAATACTTTGGTTTTTTGATGTTACAATTTTTATTACTTACGTTAAATTGTTATTATTTATTAATATTCCGATCGTGATTACTATTTGTTCTACCAATATATTTACGTCAATATATTTACCTTTTTTTAAATAAACGTACATTTTGAACGAGTTAATACTTATATACGAACTTGGATATTTTTATTCCTTAGAATTCTAGGTACAAATTTTATTTTGCACGAAAATACGTAAGCAGTAAGAACGGTTATGGAATTGAGTGTTGAAGGAAGATCAAAGAAGTAGTTGAATGCGATTGAGTGTGACATGAGGACCTCTGTTTTGCGCGTGAATGGAAAAAGAGGCGAGAAAGAAAAACAAAAAGATATATTTTATGGTAGACACGTGAAATAGACCAAATAGAGAATAAAAAGCGTTTGATAATTTTATAAATATATAATTCATTTTAAAACGCCATTTTCGATTATTGAATAACACGATACACTTAATAATTTTAACAAGACATTTTGAACAATACAAAATTGACCTAAAAACGAATATAACGAAATTCAAATATTAATGGTTTAAAGATTTTCGAATTTAAGAATATTAGTTATATTGATATACTAGGTCATATTATATAGATTTTACTATTTTAGTTTCGGTGTTTACCGTAGGTTGGATCACAATTGTTATTTTTTCCACGCCGACAAGTCAAGTTTTTACGACGAACAACTGTATTTTATACTTGACATTCATCTGAAAAAAGTAATATTTTCCCCTTGTTCGTCATTTGTCGTCATTGACGGATTCAGTCGATAGAATCGTCAGAAATACAAGAAGAAATCGCCAAGTAAAATGTCCGGAACGACATAGAGCCACACAGTTTCCAAACAGACTCAGGGACACTCCGGCGACAGTGTCGTCACCCCAGGAACCCACCCGTAAAGATTACCGTGTGATGGCCAAAGACGCAGCCGCGGTTGTATCCGTTGGTAATTTTTCGCGTTCCGAATAACAATAAATAATAAACTATTAGAATTATATCTAAGACGGGATTCCATTATACAAATCAAATAAACAATATATGGTATACTCGTTAATATGACTAGCCGAAAACTAGTTCGTCTTCAATTGACAATCCGTCACTAACGATACGTTTATTTACAAATCCGTGTATATTATATATACAAGCCCGATATATTGGATTGTCATTAGTCTTTCGTACGCCACACGTCAGTGCACACATAAGTCATTTTCGTAATTTATTTTCAGCGCCATACCGACACGAACAATTTTTAGAAACGATGAAACCTACAGGCATTACATTCCGAGGAGACGGCCAATCTGCAAAAAGTAGATTACTTTGGAAGTTGTTGTTCCTAAAATTTAGAACAGTCAGAGCGACCGAAATGTTTGAGAAATCGTCGGAATTACTCAGACGCAAAAAAGGTAAAATTAACACGACAAAACAACCTAGTTTCTCGACTACCGTTCGGCTTCTTAATGCGGCGCGATTCATAGATCAATTGAAAACGTTTATAATAATCGACGGTTTTAGTTTTGGCAAATACGGTCGCTCATCCTCCTGACAGTGTTAATATACCATTAGCAGCGGGCAACAAAGTGGCGAAATCGTTGCCCAAATCGGAACCGGTCAAGTCGAACGTATACTCGTCTCGGAAGATATTGTACGAAAAAATTGTACCGGCGGTATCGAATCCGACATTGGACCGGAAACTCACGACCAAAATACTACCTAGGCGTCAGGAGCGCAAAATAGTGTCGAGGACAACTGTGCACTACGACTTAAAGCCGTACAGTCGGAACAATATATTTAGGTGGCAGAAAGCAAATTGTGGAACAAAATGAGATATTATAAATTTGATTTGTGCGAACTTTTTTTGAAATACTTTTGTTTTTTTGACTTTACAATTGTTATTAATTAAGTTAAATTGTTATTATTTATAAATGTTTCGAATGTGATTACAATTTGTTTTTCCAATATACCTACATCGATATATTTACTTTTTTTTAATAAGCGTACATTCTGAACGAATTAATACTTATATACGAACTTAGATATTTTTATTCCGTAGAATTGTAGGTACAAATTTTAATTTGCACCAAAGTACGTAAGCAGCAAGGACGGTTATGGAAATGAGTGTTGAAGGAAGATCAAAGAAGTGGTTGAATGCGATTGAGTGTAACATAAGGACTGCTGTTTTGCGCGTGAATGAAAAAAGATGCGAGAATGAAAAGCAAAAATATATATTTTATGGTAGACATGTGAAATAGGCCACAGAATTAGAATACAAAGCGTTTGATAATTTTATAAATATATAATTTATTTTTAAACGCCATTTTGGGTTATTGAATAACACGGTATACCTTAAGTATTTTAACATAAGTCATTTTGAACAATTCGAAATTGACGTAAAAACGAATATAACGAAATACAAATATTAATGCTATAAAGATTTTCGAATTTAAGAATATTAGTTATATTTATATACTAGGTCACATTATATAGATTTTACTATTTTAGTTTCGGTGTTTGCTGTTGGTTGGATCACCATTGTTATTCTTTCCACGCCGACAAATCGAGTTTGTACGACGAACAACTGTATTTTATACTCGACATCCATCTGGAAAAAATATTTTCGCGTGTTCAACCGAACGCGTAATCGAACGTTGTTCCCCCTTACTTGTGGTCAACGTATTTGAAAGTCTCCTTTTGGATGTGGTCCAAATTCGAAGACGGACACATCACGTGGCTGAGTCTGATTTTCTTCAGCGTTTCGATTTGTTCTGCGGGTAAAACAGAAAAAATAAACGCTGGTAAACCTAAAACCGACGCTCTTCGCGAAAGTTATCGGTTAAAAGTACGTGCGTTTTGTCCATTTACGAACCCGGAGTGAAGCTCCCTGGCTGTCCCTGAACGTCGTAAAAATAACGATCGCCGGCCTTAAACCTGTAGAAACTGTCTCCGATCACGCACGCAGTGGACGGACCGACCATCGACCCGTTACGAGGTTTCTCCAAAAGAGCGCCAACGATGTAGTCAATATCGTGCACGGTGGAATAGAGCGACTTTAACGATTCAATATCCTGTGGCCAGACGAATTGGGTAAGAACGAGAAAATTAAAAATTCGCGCCAATCGATTCGAACGCGTTTTCCCGCTGTACGTAATAAATACGTCAGTGTGGAGGAGAAAAACGACGCGCGCCTCATCACCTGCGGAGAAATCAAATCGGACAGGTCGTCGAAAGTGTTCGCCTTTTTCAGTCCGCAAAGTTGTCTCATTTTGTTGTACGGCGGAAGGCCGTTGTCTCGGCCTCTTTGGATATCGTACGACAACAAATCGAAACCAGAGTATCCATCCAGGTTCGGTATTTTGAATACGACGTTTGTGATCTGCGGGACGCGCGTAAAACACGTGTAGCGTAATAATATCGGCGGCGCTCAAATCGAAAAAAAAACGACCGTGCTTTGTTAAGTCAAAAATAATAATACCGCGGATAATTCAGCCATACTCTCCCGACATTTATGAAAAATCAAATTCCTAACGCGTACTATATATATATATATACGGACTTTTATTCGGTAACTGGTACAAAGGACCATAAAACCACAAATTCCACACGGAACGGAATTTATTTTATTTTAGAGATATCGTTTATTCGAGGTGCACGAAGCGTTTAGAATTTTCGAATTCGTGGCGTACAACGTACTAATAGAAATTAGTAAATAAGCCTCGATCGACCCGCGCATCAACCATCCCCACATCATCCCAATTCGAGCACTGACTACTGACTACTGACTACATACACTAATTACCGTACCAAACGTCGTTCGTATAACGTTACCAGATTGTTGTAAGACGGTTGTGCGGCTCGGCCGGGCGTTTCCAAAAATCCTCGTAACATGTTATCGAAATTCCCGATGAGCAAATCTGGTTTTAGCAACACCCTGGATGGCTCCACTTGGTCGACGATCTTGTAGTTTTCGTTCATGACGCTACGGCAACACGGGTATGACGTGACGTTTATATTTTACGTATGTTTGGGTTAAGTTCCGGACACGTACTTGAACTTGCCGGGAATAATGTTGTGTACTGCCCGGAACGCGCCGCTCGTCATTTCTTGAGACAGAGCCGAGTTAATCGAAGGATCGTAGGTCGTTGGTCCTGTCAGTCCATACTCTTTCATGTACTCGTTTCCTATTAAAAATAAAAACGGACTTTCGATTTCAACGTAATTCATAGACTAGGAAGGGACTACGATTTACTGTCAAACGATTATCTGGCCGGTTTTAAATTGACATTTTATTACGTTCGTTAATAAAACAACGTACTGGCGGTAAAATACGTGAAATAACGTTTATTTAAATTCCGTATTGGAATAATTACGTACTTATAAATAAGATAAACAAAATATCAATATACGGATTTGGAAAACAATATTTTGGGCTAATATATATATATATTAAATAATATTAAAATCACGCCACCGATATTCATTTTTGAGATTTAGTTTACGCGTACCTAGTATATATAAATGATACGGTCAATAGTACTGGGTACGAACGACATACATACAGCCGTAACTCGTAATCCCCTACCTTAATAAAATACTTTATCGGCCATTTCTCGAATCCGCGTGAACGCACACGGTCCCGGTAATCGGTTATAGAATTACTCCGGTTAACGGTATTTCATTTTTATTCGACGGACGGGTATAGAGTTAAGCCCTCGATACGTTTCTTTCTGGTGGCTCTATTCAATCCGAGGGTATTGTCGAGGGCCCAAAATTTACTCGTCCTCCTGCCCTCCTCCCCGCGCGACGCGGATTTTACGGGCCCATAGTTACGCCATCGAGAAAATTTGGATATCCGTTTACGCGATATCGTTACGGCGGTTTCTTTCGTCCGGCGTGTTGAACGCAGTTTGTATTTTTTACGAATAACCGACAATCGTCGTATTTACCCAAGATAATCGGCAAAAAATGATCGTAGGTGATGACTTGCATAATCGCGCCCATGATTCGGCGTGTCTCTTGGTACACCCTTTCGTCGGACCATGACGGGTTCAAGGCGTGTATTTCGTCCGCGAGATGATTGTGATATCTCAAGAACAGATTTTGAAACAACGCGATGGCCAAATTCTGGTTCACGTTTACGTCGCCTGCCATAAATAAATACGGTAATACAATACGGTTAACTCGATTGTCGTTGATTCCGCGTATTACCCGCGGTGAATTGCACTTTGGATTTGCCCAAGGGACCATTTTTGAATTCCGAATTCGGGTTCAGCGGACAGTACGGTTGCCCTTCCAATATCTGCGACCGAAGTTTACCGTTTTCGAACGTCCGCAGACTGTCCGCCGTCTTTTTGTTCGACCCGTACACGTGAGACGCGTCTATGTATTGAGTGTTTCGGTTCAACTGAAAGCGTTTTCAAAACGTGCACACGCTTACACGGTAATACTTTATGGCCTAAAGGAAGATGTAAATGGCTGCCCCCGTGATAGGGGATTGTCCTGTCACCGCGCACCGTTCGTGCGATAGTTCTTAAAAAGCTTTTAGGAATTATTGTAAATTAGATTTGTCGTACCGGGGGTGGACGAAGTAAAACAACGTGGGAATAGCTCACGTTGCTCATGTTTTTCGTTACGACGTTAAATCATTTTTTATACTTTTTGTTTTTCAATAAACGATGGGGCGAAGTACTGCTTTCAGGCATTTCGGGCCAGTGTATTGCCGATACCGTGTTAAAAAACAAATACTTTATGCTTACGTATATCAAATACGCGAATACGAGCCCATATTAACGAGAAATGGGCCACCGACGAAGTAATATTTTAAGAACCGAGCCGAGTACGTATTACGTTTACACTGGACGGAGTCGATAAAAATAACCGCGTCGTCGCGAATATTATCCGATAAAATCGTATCGCGGGTGATTCCACACCGTCGGCGGTTAGGTTACACTTACGATTGTCCTAGGTGTTAACGGGCAGCTGAAATTTGCCGATGGCGTAGACCGAACGAATTTGAACAGGGACACGTTGTACGGCCCGTATATCGGGTCGTCCGCCGCGATTGGTATGGCGGTTTTGCATTCGAAAGGGGCTTTCGTCTTGTCCGGTTCGTTACAGTGATCCAAATGCGCTGAAATACAAACGATCGGGCATTTTAAACTCGCGACTGCCACCGGCGCGTGTTCGTTCGAACGTCGATTTCGTCCGCGGACTTTCGTCGCACCGGGCCGGCACTATTCGTTTCGCGTGCCGGAATTACGGTACACCGGTGGACGTTCGAAACGAATAAATAGCGTCGGCTCGTACCCGGCGTCGACACGTTCCTAATATCGTCCGGATAGTACGACACGTCGTGCGTCAAGAACTGTCCCCATGGCACCAACAGTTCGTTATTTTCGCGATCGACGTACGGGACCTCTCGCATGTAAAACAATTTCACGCCCACCGATCGGGCGCTTGGCAACGGTCTTCCGTCTAACTGTACTCGGAACGTTTCCTGGCCTAAAACAAAACGATCGCGTTAGCGCGAAGGGACCCCAACGGCGTTAGGTGTTTGTACGGCAATAACGGGAAACGCGACCGAATATTAAACGATATATAGGCCTCGTGATCGAGGGGCGGCACATTTGGTTCTAAACGTGTCGTTTTTATGTGTTTACCGTCGTCGAACTCGGCGTTCAGCAGCCGGTAGAACGGCGTCATCGACGCGCCCCAGTTGGGATTCCGCAAATTGTTGCACGACCCGTTGTACGACCTGTACACGTCGTTTGGATTGCAGACGACGGACGGGGCGCATCGTTCGAAGTAGTCGCCGTTCGTTGTCGCCGCGCTCGTCACTCGTTTAGGAGGGAGGTGGTCGCCGGCGGCCGTGTTCGGCGAACCGTTAGCCGAGTAAACCAAGTACGCGACGGCGGCTATAGCGGCGGCGACGATCAACGCCGTTATCGAGAAAGCGAACCACGATTTCTTCCAAAACGGCTCTAATTCCGCCTTGGCTCTGAGTAGCGGACTGAAAACGCGCGCGAATCGATTAAACAGCGGGCGTGCCTGCGTGAATGTGCGATCACGCGTCGCGCGAGAACAAACGGCTGTTTAAACGAACCCTCTTATTTCGTTAGCCGCGCGAACCCGTAACTTTACTTTAGGGTACTATTATAGGATATATATTCAAGGATAGCGTTCGTGCCGAATTGAAGTCGATTTATATCGTTCCGAAACGCGACGATAATTATAACGCGATATTATAATATAATTAAGCGCGCGAGACGACTTTTTCGTTTAATATACTTTTTTACGCGTTAGAAAACGACGAATTCCGGACGACGTTTATGCCGACGAAAACGTAAATAAATAAATGGCGCGTACACGCGAGGTAAACAACGCGGTCATCTTGGGTCCAACGCGGACTTCGTAAGGGCGTACTTATAATTAAACGGCGGAAAAAGATAGTACGTCGCGTAACGCGACTTGAAGCCGTATCACTATAGGAAAATAACGGTGAAAGTGTTCGTAAACGCGTCGCGTGTACCGTCGAACCGATAGGAAAACTCGGAACGGAAATAAATCTCGAAAACTCGCTGGTTAAAAACGTACAATTCGAGTATTTTCGAAAAACGTCCGCGCGGACCAAAACGCGAAATGCACGTACAGGTGTACGCGCGTGGCACCGTCGACGAAACCTAACGACAGGCGATCAAATAACGATTACGGTGTTGGAAATCGAATAATGTGTATATTTACTCGGTTTCTTCGTCGCCGAACGGATTTATTTTGTCCAACAATTTCATCGCCACGACAAGACACGGACAATTTACACCGATATCGCGGCACCGACTAGATCATCACGGCGAATACGAACTCGGTGACAAGTACGTGCGTCGTACGAGCGACGCTTGCACAGTTTACTTGCGCGCGTCTCGTACGGAATTACTTTTGTTCCGTGTTTTGTTCGGAAACCGGTTTCGTACGATGGCGCGTAAGGTGTAATCGACCGCCGCCGACATTTGGACAGCGCGTGAATTCCGTTTAGCTTTCTATCGGCCAACCCTAACGGGATTGTCAAAAACACTCGGGAAATCTCGGGCTCGAATCTATCAAGGGGCCCCGTGTATATTTTAACAAGTGTTTTTCCGCCAGTTCCGTCGAGAAATAACAAAAACGACGCGTTCGCTTACAACGCGCGTTTCAATAGATTTTCTCGATAAATAATATTATATCGCGTTCGCGCGCTCGTTATTTCGCGGTAATAATCCGATAATGTTGTTCAAAGTTTCGAATAGGACAAAGGCGTACAATAACGTTACAACGTATTTCATTAGGCGGGTTTTATCTGTTATTTTTATTTTTTCGAAAAAAAGTTCGACGGTCGAGAAAGGTCATAGGTTCCTCGTGAACTTCGTAACGCAATCGGGAGTATTATTCCGTTCGCCGGTATTCGATATTGACGCGGTTAATTGTAACGCTAGAGACTATAAAACGCTCTCGTAAGCGGGTAAAAGTCCATAAACGATAGCGCGTAAAGGATTTTCCGGTTTCGTGTATCGTTGAACGTTGATCTCGATATTATTTCCATCGACCGGGCGCTTACGCGCGATTCGTTTTCACCCAATATCCGCCGTTGACGACGTACTATGTTAAACGCACCTGTACCTCGGTTACGGCAAGAGTCCGTTGAACCGATTTGGATACCAGTCTTAACCGTTTCCGTCACGATGGAAAAAACTGGTTACGAACGGGTTATCAAAAAGTTAACCTCTTCTTAACAATACACCGAAAAACGATCGCGTAATATTTGTTTATTTCTCGTCGTTGGCCGTTACTAGATTTCAAAAGTGCGCTACGAGTAGATGAGTGTGATCGGAGCGAAATTGAAAGTACCTACGGTTCGGAAGTCCGGCGGATTTTATAAAATAACGACAATATAATTCGAATCGTCGTTACAGAACGCGCCCCGTATTAGTTTCCATAAAAACGAACTTATTCAAGTCGTTCGATAAGTTTCGGGGCGTCGGGTCTGAGGTTGATGTCTGGTTCTTTTACGCGAAACGTTTAATCGTCTGGACGATACGTTATCGATTCGTGTGGACAAAATTCATAAACACGCGGTCGGCTTTCGCGGACGGCCAAATATTTCGATTTTAAACGACGCTCGGTGGGGTTGGGTAAATTTATTGTTCAAGAAATAAAAAACGATCGTAACGCTCCACCGTTTCGCAGAAACCTTATCGCGGAACATAAGCCGATTTCAAATAGGTCATTTTCGTCGCTTTCGGATGTACAACAATATACGTATTTTCGTAAATTTCCCAGGTTTTCTACGACGAATATATTCGTGTATATATATAAATACATAGACTTAGATAAATATACTCACGTAGTCTGAGAAGGTGAGAGCTTATCTACTTTTCGAAAAATATTAACCATTTTTAAACAATCCGATCGGAAAGAGCCGCGTTATTTAACTGACGAAAAATTACGCAACTTTTATATTAACCGTACGCGAGATATGACCGGGGCAATATTCCTCCCACCAGGCGCGTACGCGATAACAACTAATATAAGCGCGTATAAAAAATCCGAAAACCGACGCACGAAAGGCGCGCGAATCGACGACATTTCGAATTTCTAGATGTAGTCGTCGGCACTTTCCCTTTTCGGGCCCCGCCAATCGTGAGAGTAATCACCACTACGAAAATCGTACTTTCGGAAATTTATCGCCCGGAATCGCGGTCTAATCCGTTAACACGATTTCGAACGTTTCGAGTATTTACCGAAATCAAACAAAAAAATCAACCGCGTCCTCGACGCGAATACGAAATTTCGGTAAAATGTTCCGCTCTGGAGATACGTGTTGTTACGCGCGTATTATTGATCGTGGATAATTTCGACGAAAACAACGCGTCAACGAAGATAACGGAAAACACGTAGTTAATTACCGTTCTAAATGTTGCAAGCGTAACGTTGCGCTCGCGTTACGTAATTATATTATCGCGATCGTCCTGTAGCGCGAACTACTCTGTTTCCTCTATATCGGTAGGATTTCGGCGGATTTAAAAAAATCGATAAATAAAAACCCCGGGAGAGTCGTTTACGTAAAGTACGCGCTATATAGCGTATAATATTGTCGCGACGGCATTTTTTGGAACGTTCAAACGCGTTCGAACGGAACCGACGGTTTTACGTAATTGACGATAGTGTCGTACATCAAACCGTGGACTCGATCGCGGACACGTGGGCGACGACACGACCGTTGTCGAAACGCGTATTCGTTTACAACGGTTCGGTTTTTTCGGGCTAAAAATGAACGCGCGCTAAGCGGCGCGGCACACGCGGTAAATTAAGTGTCCATATTTCTTTTGTTCGACGTTAATTATTTACCGACGTTGCATTCGTGACGTGATTTATTTATTTATCGAGCAACGGGAACGTCTTAAACGATAAAATATACTCAGATACGCGATGATGTTAAGCAATAATTATAATTAATTCCGTATTGTGTACGTGGTTACGAAACGTATAGCGGCGGGAATCACGTTTTCCACGATCGCGGTTCACGAACGCGCGTCATTCCGTGCATCCGTATGTAAACAGACCGCTTCGCGCGCCGTGTCGACGCGATTATAATAATAAACCGTACACGTATGTCGGTAAGGTCGGCCGAGTTTTTTATTTACGAAAGCTAAATTGAATCGTTCAACAGTTACGAAACCGACAGCGGAGATTTCCGTCTCTATAACCTGTTTCCATCTCGCGACGTCGCTCTAAAAGACGAACGGAAAAGAAAAACGAATATTTCGATAATAATCTTTACGAACGTTCATTAACGTGAATACTTTCAATTTTTTTTGGTAAACGAGCGAAAACGATTTGAAACATCGACGTTAACGTACAATCAACGCGCGTGCAGTTTGTAAACGTATCGTTAGTTTACGAGATAAATCGCCGTGATATTTTTTAGCGATTTTTCGCTGCGAAAAACCTAAACACCGATCCGTGTATCACGTAACGATAATATCTGTCAATCCGTCCGTCGTATCGCCCGATTATGGCGCCTCCAAATTACGGTGAATGATCGACGTCGAGTACGAAAGCTTGTCGTGACTCGTTCGTGTCCTTGTTCGACAAATCGTTTAATTTCCTTTTCCAATTCTTTTATCGTCCCGGACGGAATTCACGACGCGTATAATACGTAAATACACTTACCGTCGTTTAATTCGAAGCTCGTGACGACGCGTCGTCGTAATTTTCGTACATAATTAAGTTTTTTTCAGTTATCGATTTATCTCTTTCGTTTCGGCCTTTTTATGCCCATAGCGTCAGGTTAAATAATTTTTTTTACAACTCAGCATTTACACACACACACATATATATGTACGTGAGTATATGTAAATATAGGTCATCGTAAACGTTCGTGTATATGTAGATTTAACGCAGTTTGAACTGAACGTCCATACCGACCTGGCTGTAGTAAGATGATTACGATTTCCGTTTATGGCGGCGTGGCGTCGGCGTTGCTGTTACTGTTCTGCTACGAAACCGTAGTGAGTATCGCGGAGACTAATCGGTTACTTTGTTTTCGGAAAACCGAAAAACTCGTGTGGACTTTCAGTTGGGCGACAACAGGAGGTTTTACGTGGACTACGAAAACGACGCGTTCGTCAAAGATGGCGAAGTGTTCCGGTACGTTTCGGGATCGTTGCACTATTTCCGCGTGCCCCGACCGTATTGGAGGGATCGCATACGCAAAATGAAAGCCGCCGGCCTAAACGCAATTTCGTTGTGAGTACACAGTATTCGAATTTCGTTACCGGTCGATTTGGCCGTTTGTTTACTCCGAATTTTTTTCCTTATATATTATATATACGCGTGTATGTGTGTATGTAAGACGTAAAATCCGTATATACGTAAGACTTTATAAATTTCGTACTTCTTGCCCCCCCCCAAGACTAGTTTCGTTTAATTTATATTAAGATTTATGTATCTATAGTACGTACAAAATAATTTGATTTTGTGCAAACAATGATATCGCATAAACGTATATTGTGTAATATCAATGCGATTCGTCCGTTGAAATTCTCAAAAAAAAAATGAATCCTAATTAAAATTTAGCTCACTAATAGAACGAAATTTCTCTGGTACCGTATAATGGTTTGCCTATATAATCGCCTGTATACAATAAATTACTGATACGAAATGTTGTTGGAAATATGTACGTATTTGAGATGATATGTGTAAACAATAATGATTTTAAATCGATTTAAAAATTGAACATTTTTTGTTACTACGAGAAACGAAGAACGTATTGTTTTTTACCGACGGTCATTTTTATCGATTTGTCTGTGAATAATTTTTTATGTAGACTGCGCCGTTGAATTTTTATTTGACAATAACAAATCGTGTCTTATCGGTACTTTATTTGACGTGTTTTTCGTAAGCGAAAAATTCGTAAGGAAAAGTCACGTACATAAGATTGCCAAAAAAAACTGTCGAAATTGTCAACACGTCCGTTTTAGACATGGGCTATTTCGTGGTCACGTTTAACGTCCGAAATTGATTGCGAACTTCGCGCTCAGAATCGTTTTTCGAACGCGACGATTCGTCGTTACTTTCGGATTGTAAATGAATAACCCGCCGACAACGACACCCGATCAAGTGAACACATTCGTACCGTTATCCACGGCTCGCCGCGTTTTTATTTTGAATCGGGCGTAAAATAATAATAATAATAAAGTCAAACGTAAAATAAACAATAATTACGACGTCCCGGAGTAAATTAATTAAAATTCTAACCTAATTTTAGGTAATATAAAAAGTTGGGTAGTATAAAAATGTCCGACGTTGTAAAATACGCTAAGATTAAAAATGTATTATAATAATAGATGTATAGGTATTTTCGATATTATATAACAAATAAATGCCGATAAAAAAAAAAAAACGACGCGGTTGTTACAAACGCGTGTACAGTTACGATAATCGCGGGTGGGTATTCGGAAAGAGCGAGTCGAGTCGGTGTTGTATCTATTGACATTTTAAGTCGTCGTCAAAATGCGTTCACTTATTGAATACGGGAAATTATTCGGTCCGTAAACGGATTAATTGTTCGAAATGCTGTAAGTAAACCGTTTAATGTACGCGGGAACATTTTGATTTTCGGAAAAAGTGGAAGCCGCGGGTACGAAATGCGTGAAACGAGTTGTAACTGAGCGTCGTTGAAAGTGTAACGTTACCGTTGTAAAAGGAACCATTGCGCGAGTCGTCGTTTCGGGATTGTTGGTCACCACGCAGTTAGGTCGATATCGTACGTTTCGCAACTGGGCTTCAGTCGCATCATCGATCTGTAACGGTCAATAGATCACGCGTAACGATCGTACTTCCGGCGTCAATTGATTACACTTACATGTGATCGATTACGCTGAACGCGTCCGTTTGAACGTGTTCCACACGCGACGTGGCGCAAATTAAATGACTGAGCGTGATTTTCTTCAGCGACTTGATTTGGTCTGAAATTGCAAAACGAAATGACAATATCGCCGCGTCGGCGGGGCTCGATTCGTTACCAACCGTTTGTAAAACTTCCCGGCTGTCCGCGGACGTCGTAAAAGAAACGATCGCCGTTTCGAGACCGATAAAAACTGTCGGCGATCACGCAACTACCCGTCGGGCCGACCATCGATCCGTTCGTTCGATTTTCCAACAAAATGCCCACGTAATAGTCGATGTCGTCGACCGACGAATACAGCGTTTTCAGCGTGTCGATTTTCTGTACACGAAAATACGGAATTGTATTAGGAATTTCTTGTCACGGACGACCCCCTTAATAATTTTCGGCAATAAACGTAACGAATCGGACTATATGTATTCGTCTTATAAATGTCGAATTCATAATATTGTGCGCGTAGAGGCTAGAAAAATTACGTAATCGCGTTTTCAAATTTGTTTTTTCAAAAAAGCTCGAAAATTGAACCAAAATTTCCTCGATCTTTTTGTCTCCGTCGTCTTAATAACTTTTCGCGATACGTAGTCTATTTATTAATATTAATTTAAAATGAAAATCCTGTTTTTTGCCAATGTTTTTGGAAAACGTGTAAGCGCGAACTGTTCTATCCGAATGCGTTCGCGGACGACGACGCAACTTAATAAACAATTAGTTCGATCGTACATTTCGACCAGGTAATATGTCCACGTAATTCGAGGGGGACTTTTACACACCGGCCCTCCTCCAGAATGTTCACAGTGACGGCATTGACAAATTAAACGGACTATACTTACCGCCGACGGTATGTAATCGGATAGGTCGTCGAATGATTTCGGTAGTGACAATCCGCACAATTTTCGAATTTTGGTGTAAGGCGGGAGACCGACATCGCGACCGCGTTGTATGTCGTACGATAGCAAGTCGAATCCGGTAGTGTTGATTTTCGGAGATTGAATGACGATGTTCGAAATCTTGAAACCGCGGAAACGAACAGAATTCGCGTTAATCGACCATGATCAGTGAGGACGCGCGCGTATAGATATAATTACGAGATCGTTGTATGAGGGTCGAGGTTCGCGTCCAGGAGTTTCCAAAAAGCCTCTGAGTATTCCATCGACGTTTCCGAGCAAAGAATCAGGCCTCAAAAATAACTTGGAAGGCTCTTTCACCGCGTACACTGAGTAATTACTGGATATGAAACTTTGAAAAGGTTCGAAAACGCGTATATTAAATAACACGAGTGTAAACGAAACGGCGTATCGATTTGTTTTCGAAAAAATCGTACTGGACCGTGGGAAATCGGTAATTTTCCTTTTTTTTTTTTAACGTACTTGTATCGAGCTGGAATGATATTGTGAAGCAAACGGAACGCGCCGCTAGTCATCTCTTGCGACACGGCAACCGTGATGGTCGGATCGTAGTTCGTCTCGCGGTTCAGCCCATAATCGTTCACGTACTGTTCGCCTGGAAACGTAAAAATAGCCAAATATGGTTTTGAAAGAAGAAGAAGAAGAATGGCGATCGCGTTTCACTCTCCTTACCCAAAATGATCGGCAAAAAATGATCGTAGGTAATGACCTGGATAACGGCCGCGACGATTCTACGCGTCTCCTGGTAAGTCGTCTCGTCCGTCCAACGTGGATGTTTCAAACGCAATCGGCCCGCAACGTAGTTATGGAACCGTAGAAACAAATTTTGGAACAACGCTATAGCCAGATTTTGGTTGACGTTCACGTCTCCTGAACACGAACGCGAGATCAAAACTAATACGGGCGCTTCGACCGTCTCGGACGACCGAAATTCGTGAACGCGGTTAACGAAACGGGAAGTCGGAAACGTGACGTTTTCGAACGTTCGCACCCACCTAGGTGCCCGTATACGTACCTGCGACGAACGATATTGTCGTTTGGGTCTGATTCCCATTTTTAACGATATTGTTCGGATCCTGGGGACAATACTCTTGGTTGCCGATTTTGTTGTACAGCAATTTGCCGCCGCTGAATAGGCGCAAATTGTTCGCCAATTGGACGTCGGAACCGTACACGTTCGACGCGTCAATGTAATGCGTGTTTTGATTGAGCTGCGTAAAACGAAAAATGGCGGAAAAAGTTCGCGTTCGTAATAATCAATACCGCACTCACCACGGTGACGGGCACCAAGGGACAACTGTAGTTCGACGAAGTGACGACGCGCATGAACTTCAAATACGACATGTTGTATTTCCCGTACACGGGATCGTGCGGTGACAATTTGATGACCGCCTCGCATTCGATCGGCGGACTCTCGTCGTTACAATGTTCCAGCGCGTCTACGCAATGTGAAACGCATTACGCGTTACCGCGTCGCGATAAAATAGTCGACAATTATTGTGTACGTGGTAACGGAAAATAATAGTAATCGACCGCGTCCGTTTTTAAGTACAATATTTTCGACAAATATGACGAACCACGAACGCTATGGATAATATCGGCTTAAGGGGTTCACGTAGACGGACGTTTTAGAGTTCGATTAATATTCCGAAAACAACGTCCCGTCATATTGTACTCGTAAAACGATTTTGACCGACGGCTGTCAACGGATACGATAAATATTACGTGGGCGCTTTTAAACAATACCGAAAATTGACCACGGCCAAAATGAAAACCCCCGACAACTTCAACCGGTTTTTTGCGATTTTCGGGCGGTTTATAATTTACGTTTAAGGAAACTACCGGTAAACGAACAAAAGTATTTGCGGCCGATGAAGAAACTTCGTCGTAAAACCGATACACGGTTCGCTTCGCACGCGGAATCCAAAAATTACGTAAAACTCGTAAAACTTTAAAATATATACGGGGCGATTTCCTAAATTCGTATTTATTGTTAAAAAAGGTCAGAGGTCCGGTTAATTAATTAAAATCTAATATACGCGTCGATACATTTATCAAATGCTCGTACGTTTTAGATTTTTTCGTAATTTTTAATCAAATATTATATAATACCGAAAGAAGCTATATAGTTATGTGCGATTTATTTTAAGAAGATAAATCGAACGATATATATATGACGTAACTTTTATTTCAATTTATTTTCGCTAATTGTTATTCGAAAATAATCAACAAATTATATAATAAGGCGATAAATCTAAGATGTTCGTCAATTTTCGACCAATACCGATAGTTAATCGGCAATGTTGCGTTAAAGGTCGTTTTTATTAATAAATTAAAGGTGGGTTATAGGTGAAAAATAATGTTCAATATAATTACGGCGTCCAGTCGTCATTGGACGTAACACTAAATGTTAGGTACGATAGTCACCTGGAAAAGTCGAATTGACGCTGTTGACCGGCGAATAAGCCATGTCGTGTGTTACGAATTGACCCCAGGGCAGCAACATTTCGTTGTTCTTATGGTCGCAAACGCGACCGGTATTTTGGAATAACGTTAACGTGAGACGACGAGCGTTTGGTAATTGGCGACCGTCCGATTGCACACGAAACTTCGAAACGCCTAAACACGGGCACGGACACGGCGTTATTTATTACGCGCCGTTTTTTGTTTCTTAACGAATCACCGCGGCCGGTTGCGCGCGTTTTTCGGGACGAAAAGTCCGCGAAACTCGTTCGCGGGTGAACCGACCACGCGACAATTACCGTCACTGAATTCGGCATCCACGTATCTGTAGAAAGGAGTCATCGCCGCCCCCCAAGTAGGGTACCGCAAATTGTTGCAAGACCCGTTGACCGTACGGTATTTGGCGTTCGGGTCGCACGTTACGCGCGGCGCGCATTCGTCGAAATAGTCGTTGTTCACCGTCGCCACGGCCGTAAGTCTCGTTGGTCGCGTTATCTGAAAAACGAAACGAACCGAGTTGGACGAAAATGTCGCGACCGATTTGTTTCCGAATATGTCGAAAACGTCACCTCGTCATCGGCGAACAACACGAACACAACGATTATTACGCTACATAACGCAACGAGCAACAGCAGCGCAAATAATGTGCACCGTGGCGAGCTCCATTTCCGTTTCGTTACGAAATTTGGGCCGAGAAGAGGACTGCGAATATAAAAACATCGGTAAATTCGACGATACTTGGGAAACGGGACGTCGACCAAAAAAAACCGTCGACCGTTTCGAAAATCGAATCGCGTATAGTAAACGGACGATAATTAAATCGTATCTATATAAAAAAAAGAACAAACACCGAAATTACTCACCGGTTTTCGTTCGACGACGGTTGAACGTCTCTCATGGACGTGTCTCCCATAATTGTTCCCGTTTTCTAATCAACCGATTGCGACCAGCTACGCGCGTAAACTGAAAAAATAAAACGCGAACGAGCGTGGATATTTTTCAATCCTATCGTAGCCCGTCGCGCGCTGTGGAAATACCTTGAGTTGTACCAACCGTCCGACCGACTGTAACCCGCGGACTGGTATTTCAATATAACACCGACGCGGGAAAATAATAAGGTGAATATTATGCGTAAATACTGTACGTTACATAACGTTTCGCGCGGCTGATTAAACGTCCAATATATATATTTTATTATTATTATAGTCGGTTTTTATGTACGCGCACCGCGTATACCTTTAAACGAGCAATTTTCGTAATATAATCTGAATCTCGGAAACGGCTCCAACGATTTTCATGAAATTTAGTACGCAGGGGGTTTCGAGGGCGATAAATCGGTCTAGTTAGGTTTCGTTTTTAGAAAACGTCGGTTTATCCGTGTTAAAAACGTATTATGTAATATATATATATATATATATTATATAATATTATTATTAGAATACGAATGTAAATTTTGCCACCATCCACAAGGCGGAAGCAGCTCAGGTGGTAAATCGAGCGGTCCCTAAGCCAGAAAGATCCTTGTTTATAATATAATGTTAAACTAATAGCACTCGTGATTTTTTATTTAAATAACCAGTTCACGTTTTTTTATTATTATGTCGAAAAATATTATTCATAATTTATCAGTACGTAATTCGTACCTAAATATAATTTCCACAAAACGCGATTTACCAAAAATAAAAAAAATAAAAATATCGAGCAAAGCTCGGTGACCCGATATAATTATTAAATACGAAACTTTCCTATATTCATGTTCGATTCTATATTCGAACGATAACCCGCGACTGTGTAATATAAATATGTATATATATACACGCCCGGGCGTAACGCGAGTCAACGGTCTATACTGTAATCGAAATAAAAAGGCGCCGACGGAAATCGGCGAGTGTTTACAATTGGAAAAACGATTGTTCTGTTAACAATTCGTTAGCCAGTACGCGGAAAATTAAACGGACGAAACGATTTCGTTTTGGTAAACCGAACAGGATAAACGTGTAAACATGTATTATGTACCCGCGAACCACGACGGTTATCTACGTTGAACTTAACTTATAATAACGATTCATTAACCGTTTTTACGGATTCCGAATGAATTGCCGTCTAATTGCGATAATTAATCGGTAAATCATTCGTTATTTATATGACTGGCGAGTGTTGGGTACGTTTTTTCACGCTCTCGGTTATTTGTTTTTTGGGACGCGCCAGACGTCAACGGTGCAAGTTCAAAGACCCGCGCGCAAGTCGCTTATCGCGCTACGGAGTTGCGGTTTCTGACACGTCGCCTACTCGTGAGAGCGTATTTTTTCGCGTGTACAATTATTTAATTAATCGCCACGCTCGTACCGTAGAATTTTCGATCTTCGATGATTGCGCGTACGTCGTTGGGTGTAACGTTTGTGCCGCGTCGATGCGCCAGTGCGCTTGAGGACTCGAGAGGACACGGCGTCATCGTGACGTGCGGCAACTAAGTGCGTACGACGAGTAAACGATGACGAGCGTACGACATAAATTACGACTGTAAAAACGTCGCGCGTACTCGTTACGGCCACTTAATCGTAAAAGCGTTTGGAAAAGAATAATTGGACACATCGTACGGGGAACGGTCGTTCAAACGGAATAATTTAACGATCGAGAAAAACGTCGACATTTCATTCGGCGTCCAGTAGCGTTGTATTTAGTTCCCTCACCCATTCGATTCGTTTCGATAACGAGCGCCGTTTTTATCGTTAATATTCGATCCGTTTCATTGCCGAATTTCAGTAATTCGACGTAAAGCGCGGACCGATCGTTATCCCTCGAAGAATGTCCGGCGGTCGCGCGCCCCCGTCGTACATGGCGCGCTGCCCGACAATACGAACACCGCGTAAACGATCGTCGATTTTCGCCTATTTCGTTATTTGTCCAAACGGCGCTTTCTTTTTGTCTACGCAATTCTTCCGTTCGTTCTCGATAACTATATATTTATTAAACGTACGAGTTTAGGTTGCGTATTTATTTTTAACTATCATTCGTTAAACCAGTTGGTTTACACTCGACGAATATGTAATGGCCACGGAGAGAACACGTTTATCGATAATATAATGTCGTCGTACGGGCCTACGTAAAATGAAATAATAAAAAAAGTAAATAAAGAACCGAGTTTTACTCGAAAACTATTTCTGTACGTGTCTCGTTTGAATATTTAAAAATATTTTCGGACTCGAACTATCTCTTAGGCGAAACCGTCGATTCACCGAAACGTGTAACCTACGGAGCGATCGTTGGCATACATACGCGTTAAGAAAATACGCGTTATTCGAAATACGCGCGGTTGGTGACCCGCGACTACTTCGAATTGTTTCGTTTGCGGTGAGGGAGAGGAGGCAAACGCCGAAGTTGGTTTGGAGATCACGCGTGTTATGTATCGCTGGCAGACGGTGTCCTCACACATTATAAAATAATCCGACTAGGATTAATATTACGCGTTTCAACGAATATGATTATTTATTAGAAACCATAATTTTATATCGCGTCGAGGTTATCGGTTTATTTCGAAGATGAAATTACATCGCCGTTAGTCGAGATTTTTTTTTCTATAAATACCGCTGAAAATATTTATATATAATACTATGGTACGTTATCGGTTACGTAATAAAGTTGAAATCGTGTAATACGCGCCGACTACAGTTAGTTCACAAAATTTGTCGATTCCGAACGCGTTACGCTAAAACGAAGAAAAAATTGTCGAAAATATTCGAATCGGGCGAAAACAATTTTGAAATACCGTGACGACATTTACAATATACCGTACCTTTGTACCGAATTTCGAACGTTTCCCGTCGTTTATGAAATTGCCTAAAACGAATTCGATTTCGTGACGATAATTTTACCCGTATTTCAAATCGCGGTCGTCATCATCTGAAAAGACGAAACACGCGGTATTTCCGTCAGAAAGCTAACCGAAAAACCGTCCGCGAAAAATCCGTTTCGTTGTGAAAACCGTTACCGGCAGTAAACATTCTTGCATCGCGTCGTTACGTTTCGTTGAGCCGACGCGATTTTCCACGTACGTGTAACAAGAATCCGTATTTCGAAAAAACGGAGACTACACTTTCTCGGACGCGGCGAGCGAAATTATAGAAACGCGTCCGTAAAAACAAACATTATTAATACATTACTAGACACGGAACGTATACGTTTACATAATACCCGTTGGTTTCGTGTTACGCGTCCGATACATGCTGTATTGTGTGTGTCGAACGCGCCTCAGTTGGTCGTTAATTATTATCTAAGTATTAGGTTCGTTTAAACGGTTGATTTTCCTCGGGGGACGACGAATGTGCCCGTCAAATGTAACGCGTCGACGTGGGTTAGTTGTAAAACTAATAACGCGATATTTGTTCGCGACTAGCAAGCGTATCGGAATCGATAATAATTGTACGGTAATATGCGATAAAACGGAAACGGATTTCGCGGTTGAAAACGTTTCTGCGTAGAATCCGAAGAAACCGGATCGAATAATTTTAAGCCTAAATTGGCTCGTTTTTATCGTCGACCGCTGAGTTAACGCGAATTATTTCCGAACTATTTCGAAAAATAATACTAAAATCAATTCTCTACGCCGATGTTCCCAATACGCGATTTCGGCGCGTCGTATTATACCTCGTAAATTACGTTATTTCAACGACGTCGTATGTCGCCGAAAAACTGTAAATAGATTCGACGTGTTTGAACGGTCGTCGAAAAATGTAACGCCGTCGGTGGTACAGTATACGTACAAAGAAATCGAACGAGAAACGCGCGCGTTTGTATTCCATGACTGTGGCGTTCGTTTTTAATCGCAATTACGGTTTTTGTAACGCAGTTACGTGGAGTGGAGTTTTCACGAACCGTATTCGGGCGTTTACAATTTCGAAGGGCAAGCCGACGTCGAGCATTTTTTGTCACTAACGAAACAAGAAAACATGATGGCGCTCGTCAGACCGGGACCGTTCATTTCGGCGGAGAGAGATTTCGTGAGTGTGCTTCACATGCGCATACGCGCGTTACGACAAACGAAGAGCGTACTTTCGGCGGGCGAAAGACGGACGTCCGCCCACTCACCTCGCTCGTCCGACCTATTATGTGTGGGACCAGGGGTTGACGGAATGAAAGGGCTTGTCGGATTACCGAGGAGGACTTTTTTTTTAAGACGTTATCGGCAATACACTCACTGGCCGGAATGCCTAAAGGCAGTGCTTCGGACCAGTGAGTCGCCGTCGTTTCTCGCGAAACAAATAAAATACATTGGGCAACAAAAACGATCAACGAGAAAGCGAACAACGGAGCTATCCCCATGTTGTTTTACTTCGCCCTCCTCCTCCCGTACATCGGCATCGCTTACGTGTTGTTTTACAAAAAAAGAATATAAACGTAATTCTTCATCCCCGATTACTGAAGGGGGCTTAACCAAAATAAGGAACAATCTGACGCGAAAATAGCCACGCGAGTACGTTTTACAATTTATAACCTTATATAGTATTATAACGGTTTCCGTTTTCTCGATTAACGTCGGACGTTCGCGTTTTACCATTTTACACGCGGCGAATGAACTACGAACAATTTTGACGACGAATTAAGAATATTGACGGATGTATATATATATATATTGGTTGGGTTTCCAAATTGTATAGGATTTTCATAAAGTCAAATTCGCAAACGGCGCTTTTGGCGCACGAGAAACAGGACGGGAAATGTAATAGGTCGAGGTTAAAAGTGCCGAGTGTCGGATTAACGAGGTCTCGTTATCGAAACGACGGGTATGTTACGTCGACGTAGTGTGTCGAACGATAATCCCGACGACGCGCAATTTTCCGCGTTTCGCGCAACGTTTCGTAATATTTTATTAATTTGACGCGCGCCGCCAACGCGACCGTCTCCGACGCTTAACAGGTTTCGCCGTCCACCGGCGAAAATTACTTCGTGCGCGCCGAGGTCACGCTTAGGCGCATCAATACGACGTTTCGCGCAATAAATCCGCGTCGTCCGTAGGTATATACTTGCAAGTACGAATACGAAAAAAAAAGGAATTGCCGTGGACGAACGTCGCGTTTACTCGCCGTACGTTATTATTAAAAAAAAAAATCGCGACCTAAATACGTCCGCTTCACGGTTTTACGAAATCGGTTATAATATTTTGTATTCGTTGCAGGGCGGCCTTCCGTACTGGCTGCTGAAAGACAAAACCCTGCGACTCAGGTCCAGCGATCCAAGTACGTAAATGCCACGGGGTCGTTAACGTATCGTTCAAAAACGGTCATCGACACCGTATTTACCACCCCATACGCGTACCCGCGGCGTCGGATACTTTTGGAAACGTAACGGGTCCGTTTTCGTCTTTCGGACTAGTCCCACTCGGTCGGGCGCCGATGTTTTACGTTCCGTATTTCGCGTACTTCTTGGCCCTTGGTGCACATCGTAACGTTTTCCCGGTTTTGTTTTCGAACCGTTCCCGTCGAACATCGTCGGCGGATTTTCCGCGCGTACGCGCACGAATATCTCGCCTATACGCCACTCGAATCGCTCGTCGAATATCTTGTTGCAGATTACACGAAGTACGTGCGAAGATGGTTTTCGGTGTTGATGCCAAAAATAGTTCCGTATTTGTACGGGAACGGAGGTAACGTTATCATGGTTCAGGTTAGTAATACGAAACTGCGAAACTCGAACGTCGCGACGGTAATAATCCTTTTACTTACGTACGTACACTCTCGTTACGGAGTAATTTGTCCGCGTTCGACCCCGGTAGGAACTTTTAGTTAGCCAGTTACGACAAATGGCGTACTTAGACTTGAAATTTGGGAGGGGAGGTAATTTTTAAATAAACAAATCGGACGACCCTAACGAAACAAGACACGTTATAAACTTTAATAGATTATTCGTTTTTAACGAACACGTGGTTAGGTTATAACGCGTGTCGAAGTTCAAAAATATTTTAGTCTTTCGTTATTATTGACTAAAAATATACGGCTCGTATGAAATTAATTTTTCTTAAACATTTTCGGAGGATGGTTTATCGCCCCCTCCCCCCTCCTATTCCTACGAATCCGAAACGAGTAACACACATTTACGCAGCGGCGCGGTTGTTCAATCGGGCCGAGCGCGTAGTTTCCGGTTATCGTGACGGAAACGCGGTACGCGAACGTCTTGTACAAACGCCACGGCGTCGTCTCGCCATTAGCGAACTACGATATCGGTTAATTGAACAACTCATTGACGACACTCCGCGCTCCCACAGTTGGAAAACGAATACGGGCACAACGACTTGGGCGATTGCGACAAGGAATACATGTTGTGGCTACGGGATTTGGTCCTCCATTACGTGGGTGACCGAGCTCAACTGTACACCACGGACGAATGCGATTTGGCGTACATGCAGTGCGGACACATTCCGCGCGTATACTCCACCGTGGATTTCGCGCCGATCGTCAACGGTACGTGTCAACCGACGGTCACGCGAATACGAATATTTTACTAGCCGCCGGAGCGTTCGCGAAACGCGCTTTCGTACTCGTCCGCTTCAATCGTAAACGAACGAAAACTTTCGAATCAATCGTGGGGGGGGGATAGGTGGCCTACGGTTTTCCCAGCGCTAGTTCTCGTACGACGAACATAAATCATAATTTAAAACCGCGGTGGCGACAATCGTTTTTTTTTTTTTTTTTTAATTCGACCACCGGGTTCGCAAAACGTTTAACCAAAAGCCCGTTTCCGCGGCGGGG
>JAIPRN010000096.1:34676-54466 GCA_025469175.1 Geopemphigus sp. TES_GeoC_2020
GGTTCGAACGGAACGCGCGTATACCACGGAATATCCGAAGAAATAAGACGAACCTTCCGTTCGTTATTTTTGGAAAAATTTCGATTAACTACGAACGCGCGTATTCGTGTATATATATATATATATTTATATTTCTTACCTGGATAATTGACATCCAAGTCGGACGTAAGTACGCGCGTTAATTACGCGATCCAAGCGTTCGAAAAAAAACTCGGTACTATTAACGACGTCGCTAACTGGCGGCTACGTGAACCTGCAACGAATTACATTTTCAATCGCCGCGTTATGCGACCGACAAATTAACGGTTTATTATTTGTATCATAACAAATACGTGATTATTTTTAATGTTTACGGCCCCGTTGTTCTTACTCCCGTTTACTGTACGTAATAATTGATCGATAATATTCGAAAAAACCGGCTGCTTACGAATATTAGAAAGTTCGAATATTCTCCAACATTTATACGACTGTCGTATCCGACAGACGTACGTATTATTATACGTTTGTTAAAGTCGTACAATCGGCGACGACGACTGAGTAATATTACGCACGTCGAACAATATTATCGGACGCGTAAAGTCGAAAACATTTTCGGTCGCGTATTTTCGGAAAACACGTTCCACGTGTAACACGGCCGATACGCGCCGCAGTATTTCCCGTCCAAACCGTATGTTTCGTAAACACGGCGGATTTATATTTTAATTACGCGCGATTAAGGAGGTTAATACGTCGTTATTTATACGCTGTTCGGGCCATTATTTTTTATTGGTTTTTCGGCGTTCCGTAAAAACGACGTTCCGTTTCGATAAACGAGCGCGGTGCATAGATCACGCCGCGCGGGCGGTTGAAATTAACAAACGACCGAGGGAAAACGGTTTTTTTTTTTTCGTTTTTCGGACGAAAATGATTAATAACAACAATTAGTAGCGTGCCCGAGTAAATAGAATCGGACGGGCGTGGTACTTACGCGATCGACGGAATAATAATAGCTCCGGTTTCGGCTGGTGGCAAACGGGCAAGCGGATAGGCGAACTTCGGCCTATTCGCGGAAAACGCGCGGTCCGTTATACGCGCGCGCGCCGCTCGATTGTTTATAACGCGCGAATCAATTACCGCCAAAATCCGCTCGGTGACGACTAACCGTCGCGTAATTAATAATTCACGCGCGCGCCATTCGTAGTCGGCTCGTCGTCGGTCATCATCGGAGTCCACCCATCGTTTCGTACTGTACTGGACAATCTCCCGTGCACGGCGTTTAGTAGTATAGGCCGATCTAAGCGCTGTTACCTCTTCGAGTACACCCGAACGCAAACCGGATTGTTGCATAATACGCGCGTCGCGTACACAACGTACCTGTATATTACTTTTTCCATCACGTTTTTTTTTTTTTTTTGTTGACTCAATGTTATCAGAAATCCTCCGACTTGTCCACCGTGTACGTTCGTCGAACGCGAACGCGTGCCAAAAAATCGTCGACAAAAATACGAAACGATTTTGGACGGAAATTAACGACAGAAACCCGAATCACGCGTATCCGTTCGATATGTACGTACCGCCGATTCGTTGGGATCGACGGATCTAACGAAAACACGTCCGACGGTTCGATAACCGAATTTTAAATAAAAATTCCGAAGGACGGCGCGCTCGTCGTCGTTACTAACCTAACCGTGACCCTTTCGAAAAGGCGAAGGGCGACGGACGCGAATATATATATATATATATATTAGTAGAGGATAGAAATTGCGATAACGGCGTCACGGATTAAGTACAATACCGAAATTCGGTTTACGATTCGAATCGATATCAAAAAGCCCCGAACGCTCTAATTCGTAACGACGGGATCGCGCGAAATTATGCGGGTACATTTTTCGAAAAACGAAAAAATCAATTCGGTAAGTAACACGAACGCGCACAATCCGTGGCGTCGTCTATACGTTTCGACATTTGGATAAAATGAGTTCTCAATAGCCAGCGGGGAGCTCTGCGATCATAATAGTCAGTTTTGTACGTTTTACGAACGGGTATTTGTGTAATTCGATAGTCTTGTGCGTTGTATTTACGGTTAGCTTTAATTATACACGGCGACCGTACCTACGAGCGATATTTTTTTTACGATGCACGAATTGCGACACGCGCTCGGTTTCCACACACTCGGAAGCGTCCGTACGTACACAGGTACGCGGGCGATTCGAGAGTTGTTGAATGTTGTACGTGCACACCACCGACGGGGCGGCTCTGGAGATTTGAAAATAATCTAAATATTTATAGGCGAACAGGCCGCGCCGTCGTTTCGATTCCATAAATATTTGCGAAATGTCACTCGCGTGTTTACAAATACCGATATACGTGTGTGTGTGTATTGCGTGCGTAAATTATTGCGAAACGTTGCGTCACCACGCCCGTCGTCCCGATGAAAACATCGCGGTTTATAATCAAATACGAGAAGGTTTTCCCCCGAATATTGCGCGCGCCGCGTACGGTCCGATTAGGTTCGTTATGTCGGACCTGTTGCGTAACGGCGACGAACAGACGAACATTTCGCCGACGCAGAAAACTCGACGAACGTCCCGGGCCGCACCGTCCGACATTTCGGTGTGCCTAACCCGTGGACGACCACCGCCGGAAATCTCGGGAACTTGAAAATTGAAAACGCTCGCTCAACTACGGCGTAACTAATCGCCGTTTTTGTCGAACGCGCCGAAGATATTCTAGCAAAAATGACTGTCCGTATATACTGCGAATTGTCTCCCGTAAATATTCCACACACGAAAGTCCGTGTTTTATAAACACATATATATATATGAATACACACACGTTTGTCGCGTCGATTACTTCGACGACGAACCGCCCCTATTATTGAAACCGTTAAAACGGACAAAAGCACGAATCTCGCGCGTACGAAGAAAAAAAACGAAGGAGTTTTTCTACTTTTCGCGTCCGCGCTTCCGGGCGCACGACGGCGAATATTTGTCGGTAATTTGTTTGCCCGGTATTTTTATACGCCGTAAAAACTTTATCGCGATACGAGAACATTTAACGGGTTTCTTAAAAATCGACGAAACGTCTAGTAAACTAAATATTCGAGTGACTATTCGATTACGCGTATACGGGGGCGACAAAACGTACATTTATTTATATATATATACACGACGAGTTAAAATGTTAAATCCTTTACCTTATTGGGTAACGGCCTTACGGTTATTAATCGCTCGCGGAAAAAACACGTTTCTATAATTTGCGAAAAATAATAACGATCTCACGGACGACATAATATATCGCACGCTTTAATACCGAGAAGTCGGATACAACACTGAACACCGCTTTTTAAATACGTCACATTGCCGTTTAATAGTTTTCTATCTATACCGTTTCTACCGTGTTCCTAGTCCGACGACCGACGGCAACGACTAAGCAACGGAGCGGTTTGATTAAAAAATTATCGTCGCGTGTACCCGGCGCCCGATTGAACGAACCAATTTCAAGCGCATAGTCGGCGGTTACTGAATAAAAACAACGGTAAATCCAAAATACTATTAAACGTTATCTGTTAATTTCCCTATAAAACGACTTTTTTTAAAAACAAAATACCATTTACGTACGTTTAAATCGTAATAATTTCCCATCGATTTATCTTTTTTTCCATTACGTTTGTCACGGAGATAGACAGTAACGCTTTAGATTATAAAATTGTATACACAAAAAGAAAACGTGACGGAAAATACTCGGTTTAACCACCTTGACCCGCGTTTACCCGTGATCGTTTATTTATTATTATTATTTCGGAATATTCACGATCGGAGAATTGTACTTTTTTTTTTAAAAAATCGAAACCCGACTAGACTAGAATTGCTACTGCTGTGCACGCCCTATATGCGATGCTTAGATCGCGCCCGATAAACGTGCACAGTATTCACTCCCAAACACCGACGGTTTCTACAATTCGTCACTTTCTTTCGGCGCACCAAAATCCTTCGAGTCAACCGCACGCTCGGTATCCATTTTATTCCCGGCTAGGTCTTGATCGCGTTCGATTCGGTTTTTAGCGGAAATTCTTTTCGCTAAATCCGAGCGAATCCGATTTTCTTTAGCCGTTGCGATCGATTTTCGAAAATCTGTTCGCCTCGAACCGGCGAAAGAAACGCCGTAATATACTTTTCGAGCGTTGTATACGCCCGTAACGAATATTTCGTAATTTCCGACGAAACGGCGCGTCCGATTGTACAATTTACGAACGAGACGATTGTGTTTGTAATAATAGGAATAACGGAAATATAGTTACGGCCGTAAAGCGCAGATAAAACGGCAGGTACTCCCATTTATCGAACGGGGCACAATCGCAATTTAAAAGTGACTAAGTTTAATAATAGGCAATAATGGAAAGACAATAATTCCGAGTTAATCTTGGTATTTACTAAAATATTTCGAAATTAAATACAAATATTAAGAATTAAGGTTTTTGATAGACATTCCTTTTATATATATATTGTATTATATAATACGTGACAAATATAATAACGAAATATAAAAATGTTTATAAATAACGTTACGATAATTGGTTATCTGAATTTGGGTTTTTGTACGAATTTGGCAATACAAGCGCCGCGACGTTAGAAATTACGGAAAACACGAGTTCAACGATCGAAAAAATGGCGTCCGAGACATTCGCGATAAACGGCGGTTATTTATCCCCACATTTAATTCTACCTAATAGATGTACGTAAGTGTCAACGACAACTCCCGACGAATATTTTCTACCGCTTTAAAACGAACACAGAACGTGCTTACGGGACATTCTGACGTTATTACGTACTAGCCGAACTGTTCAGCTTGTGTAACTGGAAACTATTCGGACTAAAATTAATTAATACGTATACGTATATTTTTATGGAGATTCGATTAAATTATTTCGTCACGTCGTGATGTATACACGCGGGTAAAATTCGTACTTAAAATTAATATAAACGACTGTCAACGAGTTGGTACGTAACACGAAGAATCTGTTACGATACTTAACGTTAGTATCGAATGCCATTTAAAATATACGGATTTTCGTGCGCTACGTGCGTATCTCTTCGCACGCCGAATCCGTTATTACTTCGCGTGTCCGGTATACGCTTACGCCTATACGCGGTTATATAAAATCATAAAAATGGTAATGCCGTAGCTGACATTTAAAAGCGTGATTCGTTTAAGTGTGTCGACGGAATTTGGTTTTATAGAAGAAAAATCGTCCGTTAAAAAAATAGCATAAATAACGAAAATTGTTTTTTTATTTTAACCGTATATTAATATATAACGTACACGCGTCGAGTAACGCACAATTAAATCGTCGTCGCTGAATATGACGAACCGAACGCGCGAATTATAAAATAAATTTTAAATAAAATGTTTAGCCCGAAGAAGTCGTGTGTGAAACGAATTCTTATCGCGGGAATATTAAAGCGTCTAATATGTAATAATAATGTAAATAAACGTAATAAATTCTTCGATAAATGATTATAAATGTACAATTAGACGATAATTCAATAATAGTCGGGTTTTAAATGTATTTTTAATATTAGCGTTTACGAATAAAATTACTGGAAGGTTTTAGCGCCTTTTGAAAAAACCGCTCCCACTGCTTGTTTCGATTATATGTTTACGTCATTCGAACTTTGTACTTGGAAGTCGACGATTAGGCTCGAAATATTGAATAACGTTTCCGAAATAACACGCGGCCGATTTGAGTTCCAGATAATCTAAATAGAAGAGCATTTTTGACGTTTTGGTTTTCGTAGGAGACGACGATTTCGTGGGCGACGTGTTTGTAATCGTAAATTATAAAAATACGGCTGTCGATGATAACATCAGATTGGTCTAAAATCCGACGGCGTATATAAACGAGTCGGTTATTTATCATAGGCGTCTCATCATGTAGTTATAAATTGGATTTCCTAGAATATAAGGGTCAAGGTAAACCGGTGAAGAACATCGAGCGTATACGATGTCGTCGTGTGTTTGAATTACTTTACTTCAGACGCGGTATGGTTTTTTTTTTTAATATTCCGATCGTTTATTGGAAAAATAACAAATTCACGTTAATAGACGGGCCGGTTATAAGCTTATTTTGGTTTTTCTTTTTTTATTCGTCTTCTCCCGCCGGACGGGTTATATAAACACACTTCCCGTACGTTCCCTCGTTCGATTTACCAGTATATGTAAATAAAAGTATTAAATTAAAAACGTTAACGTGTATATATATGTGTATGTGTGTGTATGTGCATATGTGTGTATGTGTATGTGTGTGTATGTGTATGTGTGTGTGTATGTGTATGTGTGTGTATATGTATGTGTGTGCGTGTAATATTACGCTACTATATAACTGTAAATGTATCGTATTGAAATACACACACGATTACGCAAGCGCATTCTTTAATATATTATTTATTTAATCGACACGATAATTCAAGAACGCGATAAATACCCGCCGCGGTTGATGATAATTGGAATATTCGAAATCCGAGGGATAAAAAAAAAATTACCGAGTTATCAATTATTATTTTTATACGGGCGTACTTTTTGCTTGTTCCGTTTCCCGGTTATTGACCACCGTGCGTGGTAAATTATAATTTTTTCCTCCGGTTTCATTTAATCGTTACGCAAACGCGAATTTCGTCTTTTTATATATATACGAACGCTTATTAATTAATCGAAACTCGTATTTTTTTTTTCGTACGAAAAAAATGATTACATTTTTTTCTAGTCGTTATTTTTAGCGCCTAACACGATATTGTCTCGACACGCGTGGATATTGTAATAATTAAAATCCGCGTTAAGAATTCGAATTGGTCGATCGAGAAATAAATCCTTGTACCATTCGGCGCGCGGATTTTTCGTAAACATTCCACGAAATTTAAAACATAATAAATAACGATTAATTTGTAATATATTTACACGCGTTCGCCGATACGATTGCGTAATAGTAGATTCTAATAGACTCGTATACACTTCGTGGAATATTTACATTAACCGTTCGTAAACCTACGAGACGATTAGCTAATACGTTTTTAATAGGTACGCGTAATAGATTCGGTTTGAAACGCGTCTTTAATTCGTAATCGGCGTATTTCATTCGCGACGACGCGCCACATCGCGTTTGTCGCATTAAAGTCTCTCGTTTCCTTTCTCTCTCTCCCCCCCCCCATTCGTACAGACTTTTCGAAAAAAATTATAAAGCGACTAATCGAATTATTTATATATAATAAATTCCGATATCGTTTTTTTTTTTTTTTTTTTCGTTCTAAAGAAAACGAATGTTTCGGATTTATCGCCGTTTCGATTACGTCGCGTGAAAATGGCTCGCGTAGTTTTCAAACCTCCTTTACGGAAAATTATGACGGGCGTAATTACCACGACGGGCGGTTCGTGTCCGTCTTATCGTCCAACGGACCCGCGTTAAAATCGATCGACGCTACGAAATCGTAACCCGTCCCCGCCGACGTGCCGTGTTAAATTTAGAAAGTAAATAATCGCGCGGTCCAACACTCCACCACCATCTAGACGCTAATAACGCGTCGCGGTAATGTTTACATTAGGCGAACGTGTATATTCGTTTGGAATACATTTCAATATTCAATCGCCGTCCTATTTACATTACGCGTATATTAACGAAATCTCGCGTTATATGGATTAAACGCTAGAAAAACGTCGCACGACGCGCGATTGCGATAATTTAATCGGCGCGCGGAGAATATTTAATGGGAAATTAATATATTCCGCGTTTTGACGTTTCGCGCCGGGGATTTCAAAACCGAAAGAATTTCCATTTGATCAATGCCGTACGCGTGTTTACGTTACGGTCGTTTCGTAACGGTTTTCGTTTCGGACTTACGTGGCGGCGGTAAACGCTAACGGGTACCTCTTGCCGCGCCATTAAATATCGATCACGCGCGATAATTGACGAATTTCGCCAATTATTCCGCGTCGAAATGAAATTGACGCCGCGCACAAGCGGCGCGCGTTCCAATAATCGCTTTGATTTCGAAATTCTCGCGCGCCAAATAATCGTCCGGCCGCGTGAAATCTCGAACGTTTACGAACGCAACAGCGGCCTCGAAGTATGGGTACTTCTATGACACGTTGCGTGGTACTCAGTACAAGTTATTTTTCAAATGTCGGTTTTAGATTGTCCCTAAACAAATTCGAAACAAGACGATTTCCGACGATATGTTCCGATCGATCTCGTCGTTACGTTGTATTCCCGTTGGTTCGGGCGATTATTCATTCAAACGCTTCGCGATATTCGGCGCTTAGAGAACGTATATCGCGACGGCGCTTAAAAAATAAACGTATTTTTAACGCGTTTGACGTTTTATATTTCAACGGTTTAAATAACCTTGATCGCGTTTTAACGAATTGAAAACCGCTAACCTAACGCGGAGTTTCTCGTGTTTATCGTAAAAAAGAGGTAACAATTGATCTTCGCGAATAATTGTTTTTTTTATATCTATTATAACCGACTAACCGCGCTGTTGCCCTTGAAATTCACCGTTGCGTACGCTTTTGGTGGTTAGTACGAAAATTTGACGACGCGTGAATAGCTCGAAAACTCCGTTTCACTGACCGCTATAAAAAAGGGGAGCTAAAAATTCGAAAATAAAACGCGTTTGATTTTCGTAAAAAAATATAAAATTTATCGGTCGTTAACCTCGAATAATATCGATATTAACAACTGTCGATTAAAAATTCGTAGAGCGAAAAAGTAAATTTCCGGCGTCACGAGACTACGGAAACCTTTGTACAAAAAAAAAAAATAATAATAACGACGACGGCGCAAAAGAATATCGGACCGAAAAATCTGTCCGACTAGATCGAACCGCGAATTGCGTCGGTTTTAAGAAAAAAACAAATTATTCACGGACAAACGCCTTTCGCCTGTTTTTCTTACGCGATTAGTTTTCGTAATACCTACAAACTACTGTATCTCGGTACTTTACTATCACGTTTCCGAGCGCTTGGCAGACGCGCGCGTAAAACGTAATTATTCGCGCGTGAAAGGATGAAATACAACGCTCTCGGCAGTAACCAATACGATATTTTTCTAATACCCTCCCGGCTCAGTCGGGTAACGGTGTAGAGTTCACATCGGTCACGGTACACGGGTCGGAGCCTAGAAACGTTTAGCGGTCACTCCGTACCGCAACTAAGTCTCGTTAGCCCGGACTTGCAGGACCTCCGGATCAAACGGAATCAACTTTGAAACGTGTCTGGTTTTAGATCGACGAAACAATCGAAATTGACGTTTTATCGATCACGAAAACGATTTTTTACCGTGTAGTACCAACTACGAACCTAAGAAACGATTAGGGTACGTATAAAAAAAAAATCGTATCATTAACGTTTATTCGTTATACACGTAAGATAGCGAATAATTACGCGCGTAATTTTTTTTCGAGTTCCGTCCGGATTAGCGAGACTCCGCCGTATTTATTCGATATTCTAAGTTTTTTTTCGATACGAATCTCGCTATTTCGTAAACGTGATATCTACGTTTTTAACGCCGATTGAACGAGCATGGAGAAGGTGCGAAAGCGTACGAAAATCGAAACTGCGGATAAAAATAATCATACGAGAGAACGCGTCGGTACCGTCGGAGTATTTTGAAGCCGCCAAAAAAAAGTCCTCCGCCGGGCGTGAAACGTTGTCCGGTCGTCGTTGTTTGTCCCCGCGTTGGTATCGGCGATCGGTCTTTTTTACGATTCGGAGGTTCGTCGATTTGAACGGAGCGTCCAGCCGGACAAATAGGAAAAGATCGTACGGCGCGTTTGGCGCGCGTAACGAAAGGAAACTAAACGGGCCCGCGAAAATTTCGTTCTATTTTTCGCGCGTTCGTCGTGTCGCCGTCGTTTCGTATGCGCGCGCGCGCGCTCGCACGAATAACGTTTACAAGGACCGCGACGATGAGGAAATTACGGCGCGGGCGATAATAACAACAACCGGTTTCCGTAAGTCGTCGCCAGGAGTACGAACTATACACGAAACCGCGTGATACTCCGTACGGCCGCAACGTCGCGCGTCGGCTCGGCCCCGCGTTTCATTAGAGATCCCGGCCGACCGGTGTAGACGTGCGTACGTCCGTTTCTCGTTCGCCGTACGTTCCCGGTCTCGGAATTTTTCGTAAATTGCGCCGGTTTTTTGTCGTTTTTTCCGAGTATAATAGTCCCGTTCCGGCCGGCGTGTTCGTTGTGTTATTGTTCGTCCGTAGAACGACGCGCGTCGTACGAAACACCGACGTCTTCGAAAACGGTGAGTTCTTCGTTGCCATTATAACCCGTTACGCGCGGGCCGCCTAAAACCACGTACGGGTCGGCGGATCGTTATTTCGGGATGTTTCGTAAACCGCTCGACGATACGGTCGTCCTTATGTTCCGGTTGTAAAGTTACCGTTTTACAAAACCGTATGGCGGCGGGCACCGAACGTGGTATAATTGGGTAGTATAACCTCGCCAAGTCCGTAACGGTATTCGTTTTTCCTTTTTGTTTTTAACCCGCCGTTTTTATCTACCGCCTACACGATTCAGACGTCCGCGTACTTGTTGAGTAATCTCTAAACGCGCGCGCGGTATTCGCGAATAGTTTATGCGCCGGGCGCGTGCTGGTCGTTCGTTATTGTTTGTCACGTACGTAATAAATACGGACGAGAACCGTTTTGGGGCGACTATACGATAACGGCACGTCGTCGTCGATTTGTTTTCCCGTGGAAAAACGAGTTTACTAGCGGTTATAAAAACGCTCGGGCGTACGCGGTTTGTACTACTACGCGCTACGAACGAGAATAACGGCGCGGCTAGGTGGGAGAGAACGTTACGAAACGCTGGTAATAATAATATTATGTCATCGCCGACGATACGGTGTTCCTTTACGGATGACCTCCGTACGGGCGATCTTCTACGGTCGTTTTAACGCAATAATGGAAATGTTTCGCGTCGTTAAAATCGATCGAAATTCGACGCGACCGTACACACATTATATAACCGCCACGACGCTTTATTCCGGTTTAATTACCGAATCGTGTACGAAAGTTACGTTTAACCGTTTTGTTTTTATAAATCGACCCGGACTGTGGACCGAGATTAAACAACTCTGTTCGATACAGACAAACACGCGGCTATGTTTACAACGATTTCAGGAGCGTATTGTACGGCGTTTTGGGCGAACGACGCGTTCGATTTTATATCGGCGATAAATCGTTCGTTTTCGTTAATTACGCGCGGTTCGTAGACGTTCGAATTCGTATTGGTTTCCTACGTACCAACTGTCGGCCCAGGGACAGGTCGGCAATATAATCGCGGGACAATTTCCCACCGGTTGAGCCGCGGGATCATGTTAGAACGCGTCCACGACGATTCGGCCGGCCGTCATTTTCTCCGGGTGGTCCTAGTACCGTCGAAAACGCGCGACTTTTTCTCGTGTTCCGCTATCCCGTCTACGAGGACGTCTTCCGAGTCGCGGTTTTCAATCGCGTTTTCGCCTTTTTTCCACAAACGTCTAGTCCACCTACCTCCTGTTTGCGAGCGTACGTTTTTCGCGCTTTACGTAGTTTTCGGTTCGTTTTCGATCTTCTCGGGTCCGCGAGGTTTTCCTTAATAGCGTTCGACTTGGTCCGTACACGCGTATCAATTACCCGCCGTCCCGACCGTTTAGTACGGGTTTTCGGGTGGCTCGAAAGGGACCGAATCGGTTGTAATTCTAGAAAAGCGCACGGGTCGCGTACGCGTAATTCTAGAGAATCTGTATTTCGAATATTTCCGACACCGGTAAGTGTTACAATAACGTTCTCGTTGCGAACGTACAGGGCGAATTTTAATTTCGAAAAACGTCTCCGGCAATATATATATATATTAAGGAGGGAGACTTTTTTAAAAAAAAAAAAGACTTTCGAGCGATTGAAACGGAGAATTTCGGAATTCCGTCCGACCGAACACGGTTAGGCTAGGTCGTCATAGCGGTCGATGGGCGGGTACGGAAATGGTTAAACGTGCCGAGGTTACGATATATTTTATAAAAGACCGCGGGAACGATCCTGTCGTTCGATCGACGGCACGCCGTAATCGATCGACTTCCGGGCGCGTGTGTGTCGTGTTCCGCGGCGTTGTACGGCACATTACGCGTTATAGACGGCGGTAATGGACGACGACGGTGACAAGGACAAGATCGATTTGGCGGGTGACGACAGCGCGGATCACTACGACGACGACGACGACGACGACGAGGAACGGCTTTCGGAGACGGCGGCCGCCAACGGTGGACGAAAAATCGTCGTCGTCGCGCCGCCGTCGCCGCCACCGCAACCGGCGCGGCCCGCGGTCTACAAATCGCTGCTGGACAACGTGACGGTGGAACCGATGTTGCTACCGTACCTGATCGCCTCGATCCTGGTGCTGTTGGCCAACCAAAATCTGAACATCCAGAAAGCGTGCCGGGTCGAGCTGGACCTGGACGTGAACGTGTGCGCCGAACTGGAGAACAAGGAGAAGAACTCGAGCACGTACACCGGCAGCGAGATCGCGGTACAGAAGCTGGTGGCCAACATGCTCATCTGGCAGACGATCATACAGAGCAGCGTGCCCGCCATGTTCGTCCTGTTCCTGGGCTCGTGGAGCGACCGGAACCGGTTGCGGAGACCGTGCATGCTGTTGCCCATCTACGGCGAGATGGTCAGGAACGCGGGCCTGTTGGTGTGCGTCTATTATTTCGACCAGATCCCGATGGCCGCGACGGGGCTGTGGCAGTCGCTACCGGTGGCCGTCACCGGATATTGGACGGTCCTGTTCATGGCCGTGTTCGCGTACATCGGAGACATAAGCACGGTAAGGCCGAACGTCGTACACCGCCGCGTGGATGTCGGCCACGGGTTGGCCGGGTCGTGTTCCGCCGTCGTTGTCGGGCGGTTACGCCACTATTTATGCCAGGAGTTCCCGACCCGGGGGTGGGGGGCGGCTCCCAGAGGGGGGCGTGAAGCTTTTCGGAAAGAAATTATGAAATTATAATAACTAACGATCGCAGTGTCACGTTCATTCATTCTGTCGACCACTGTTTGAAAACCCGACGTCGTCAATGGCAGTTTATACAAGTGTCGACAAGTGACGACATAAAACCCGCGCGTACGTAAGAAATCGTCGCTTAGAAAACATGTACCTACCTACCGGGCGCACATGAGCATCTGAACCATTCATTAGTGCCTATTCTAATTTTTCTTTTCGGATAAATCGACGTTTAATTTGAAATTCGTCTATTAGGATTAAAATAAAAGTCTTTCGAAAAAGGCGCGTATTTTTTTTTTGGATTTTTTGAAAAAAGTAAAGGGGCGCGCGGAAATATTATTTTTAGTCCGGGGAGCCTCGACGAAAAACAGGTTGGGAAACCCTGTTTTATAATGTCGAATTTTTCGCTCGTAATTCTCGAACAATAATAACGTTTACGAAACGTATGTCGCGCGTGCAATATATACGTTATTTCTAAAATATTCAATTTGAAAAAAAACAGAGCCTAAACCTAAGCCGAACGTAAAAAGTAAATGTACGTACCTATATAATTAGTGGCGTGCTAACAAAGAGGGATAACCCCCCCCAAAAAAAAAAAATTTGTAGGAAAAATTAATTCCTTCACGAGACGTATATATATACAGTCGTCACTAATAACGAAAAACTAAAATATTTTTAAACTTCGTTACAATATAAACGCGTCTCGTTAGGGTGGTCCGATTTATTTAAAAATTATCCCCTCCCCACCCCTTCCAGAAATTCGGGTCTAAGCACGGGGTATAACAATAATACGTATTGTACGAATGGCTAAAACCTTTTTCGTCTGTACAGGAGAAAACGAAAACGCTGAGAGTGGGCTTAGTGAACGCGACGATGGCGTTGTGTCTGCCAATCGGTACCGGGCTGTCGGGCATACTGTACCGTAAGCTCGGATTCACCGGCGTGTACACCATAGCGTTGATACTGTGCGCGATCAGCGTGGGCATGGCACATTGGTGCGTCCGCGACACCAAGCGAATCAGGTCGGGAATGGGCAAAGAGCGCGGCAAGTCGTACTGGTCCCGCGTCAAGTTCTTTTTCGATTTGAAGCACATAGCGGAAGCGTTCCGGGTGACGTTCAAAAAAGAGGCGAACAACCGGCGAATGAAAGTGATCGCGTTGACGGTGCTCATTACCGGCATCATGGGACCGTTGCAAGGTACCGTATCGACCGTAAAAGTGGGCAGTTGTTTGGTTCGGGGATGGGCGGGCCGAGAAAATCGTAAAACGAGACGACGGGCGGCAGTCCCCCTAGCGTTATACGGTTCAATAGGGTTTTATTAGGTTAGCGGGCCGAAGTCGAACGAACAACGCCGAAAAACCGAACGACAAATATCCACGGAAACCACGTTCGCTATGAACCCCCCCCCACAAAAAAAAATGTACTAATTAATTGTCCGTTCGAAACAATACCGACGGATAAAAATCGTCGAACATTCCTCGACGCGAGTTTAACGGATAATTTTCCAAGGTCGTACGCGGACGTTATCAACAATTCCCTCCCCACTGCCGATTTGAACACGAAAAAAAAAAGGACGGCCATCGGCGGTTACGTTTTAAACGAAGTTTAAATACGCCGTCCACGCGGCCCACTCGTCGATCCCGGCGGGACACTAAATTCTACGTCCGACTTTCGTGACGTCCGTTCGGTTACTCGTTATAAACCGTCGCCAAACACGAACAACAATCGTCCCGTCGTTACCCTCCGTTCGATAACCTTCCCCTGGTACGTTCCCAACCGCTCACTTGGTCTCGAAACTGTCGACGGAATCGCCGCGTCTTCCCACCGTCAAACTAGCCGCCGAATCGTCGCCATTCGCTTAGTTAGAACAACCAACCCCCTTCAAGCCCGTCGATTGGAACGACGCTGGTGCACTGTGTATCTATTACGCCCCGGCGGGGAGGGGCATCGAGCTTTTAAATTTTAATTCTGAGAGACCTCGTCCCGTCACTGGACGTCCTCGTGACTAGTCAACTCGCGTAAATTCAAAAATCGTTTACCCGTACGTACGATACTCCGTTTTTTAAATAATTGTGGAAATATATATAAATATATATACCCGGGAGAATGTACACGTTGTGGACGGCGTCGACGTAGGGACGAAAAATTGCCGGGACGTTTCGTTCACGTGCTCGGCCCGAAATGCCGCGCACGGAAATCGGCCGAGTAGCGTGGCGAACGGAACAAACGTTACTCGTTGTACGCTAAAAACGATCGCGTCCCGGTGACCTATGTGTACGTGATGACTTGGTCTACGAAAAGGGGACTTCTTGGGTGTCGAAAACAACCGACGACCAACCGTCCACTTTTAAACAACGGCCGTTTCCGAACGTAAACCACCCCCACCTCCCCATCAATTTTCGGTGCACCCGGACGGCGTATGTAATTCGAGCCGTAAAATCGCGCGCCGTTTTTCGCGCAGGTGACAAAGGCGTCGCGTATCTGTTCACTCGAGTCAAGTACAACTGGAACGAAGTGCAGTACAGCGTGTTCTCGACCACGTCCATGTGCGTCAATCTCGCGGGTAAGTTTCCAAACGGAGCCACGGGCTCCTTTCCCGTTCTATTCGCTTTTGTTTTTGGCAGGCACGTTCTTCGTCCTCGGCGTCGTGGTCCGGGTATTCGGCGTCGACGACGCGCTGATCGGTACCGTAGCCACTATCGGCAAATTCGTTTCGCAATTCGTTTTCGCGTTCGCCACCAGCGAGACAATGTTCTACTCAGGTAAGTACACACACACACACACACACACACACCACCATCATTGGTCCGGTTTCGTCCACCGTACCAGTGGCTGGAGTACTTAGGCGCAAATTTCCGACGGAGGGGGGGGGGTGTTTAATTTTTAAATAAATTAATCGGACGACCCTGACGAAACGAGACGCGTTGTAAACTTTAAACAGATTATCCGTTTTTAATTGATCGAAGTTTATATAAATATTTTAGTTTGTCGTTATTATCCGCTCGTAATACGTCTCGTAAGAAATTAATTATTTTTAAAAATTTTCGGTGGGGGGGGCATTTATTCCCCCCCCTTTTGTTAGTACGCCACTGCCCCGTACTGTTGCCGTTTTCGTTTCGACGTACGCACGGTACGGTCGTATTCAGATTGTCACCCGCAACGGCGACGGTCAATAGGTAATCGAAACACCCGTACGCGATCACGACGTTTCAAAAACTCTCCGTCCGCGGAGAACAAACGATCGACAAATATCGATCGAAACGAACGTGGACGGCGGACACGTACGTTCCCGTAAGAGGAACGTTTTCCTCGTACTGAAACGTCGACCGCGCCACGTTCAAAACTATTACCGTCCCATCCCTATTGTCGTACCCAGTGGGGCGTACTTAGACCTAAATTTCGGAAAGTTTAAATGAACGACCCTAACGAATCAAGACACGCTATGAAATAGATTATTTAGGTTTTCAACGAACGCGTACTATTATAACGGAGTATAAAAATACGTTCGTTTTTATCGACTAGAAATGCGCGTCTCGTAAGAAACTAATTTTTCCTAAACATTTCTCCGGGGACGGGGCTTGGTTTATTCCGTAAATACGCCACCGGCGGCCGTACCGATAGACGGACATTAAATATATATATATATACACACGGTGAGTCAAATTAACGAACGGATTGGTCGACAGGGATATTCGTGAATTGTTTACAAGGGCCGGCCATCATATCGATGAAATCGATAATAAACAAAATCATCCCGGCGGAAGAACTCGGTTAGTATCCGCGGCGTCGTTCGAGGACGACGGCGAGTCGCGTGTTTGTGGTTTTTTTGTTTTTGTTTAGGTCAAGTGAGCGCCGTGACGGGCATCGGCGAGAACGTTATACCCATCGTCTGCGGCCCGTTGTACAGTTACGTGTACGAAGCGACCGTCGGCTATTTCCCCGGCGCGTACTTCCTGGTGACCGCGGCCATAACGTTCCCGACGATTTTCCTATATTTGTAAGCGGGACGGCCCCGGCCGGGGCAACGGAACCGAACTGACCAGCGGACGTGTTTCAGGTGGCTCTATCTGCAGCACAAAAAGGAAGTCGGACGTGGATCGTTCCAGGCGGTGGACACCGAGGAACGCGCCGAGAACGGCTGTTTGAAAGACGCCAATTCGACTGCCGTAAGTTACGGTTCGATAAAATGAACTAGCGTCGTTATATTAAGCGCGCGTGTATTATTAACTCGTTAATATTGTACTACCGGTACAAACCGCCGTACAGGCTATTAATAGATCCGATCTACGTCTCTACGACCGATCGGACCGCGCCTAGGTAATATAATTTATAACGCGGTTCGTACAATTATTATTATTATTATTATTATTATTATTATTATGTACAACCACGTTCGTAGTACGCTTATACGAAACATTGTCGATTCGCTAATGGAATGTCGCTTACCTATTATTTGTGTATATGTTTTACAATTTGTACGTTTTTATCGTAAATTATTGTTATAAAAGTGTGTAATATATATACAGTCGTTGTCTGTACGAAACGTTTTCATAAATCGGTTTTCGCTTTTACCCGAGGTACCTAAACGTTTTTTTGGTCCGTCGCTCGCGTTATTTATTACATTTTTAAACAACCATAATACATCGATTGTTATATTTTGTTCGCAGATTCGCAATAAATACTAATAATTAAATCCGATACGATTTGTTGAAAAACTTATGTAACGTTCAACAAGCTCGTAGCGAACCACACTATTAATATAACATGCTCGTTTAACCAAATATAATTGTCAAATATAAAATAAAAATAATAAAGAATTTTATTTACGAGAACTTGTGTATTTGCGGCGTAATAGAATAAGTCAATACTTTTGACTATTGTTTATTTCGATACACTTATTGGGTTATAATATCAATTTGTTGGCCGCTTGTTTATTGAACCTAGTAACGAAAAACAATTCACAAATGGTGAATAAAACTAATCACTAAACATCTTAGGTCGGTGTTTACTGTTTTCCTCACGGTCACTTTCTTTTAAATTATTCCTTGGCAAAATCCACCAAACAACTCTTAGGACATTATTTGAACAGTATTGTAGGGCAATAAGAACGCACCTGGTATATACATTGGAGGGTTTCGAACAAATTTTTGTTTGGATTCATTAGACGTTTTCAATTGCTTTCACGTTAGCAAATTTGATATTCGATTATACGCCGATAATTATTTTATTATTATCGCTTATCCCCGAACCTCGTGAAAATTAGAAAAGCATTCCAAATATTAGGTGTACGATAAAAACCCTGGAGTTTTGAAGGTTAAATTCGGCATCTTTTCCCTTGTACCTAAATATTGGCAAAATGTTTTAAAAATAGACATAGTCGACGTTGTAACGCGATCGTTCGCAATTGAAAAATTGAACATTAATAGTATCTTCAGTTAGGTACAACGTTAAACAAAGAACGTTGCAAAAGCGATTTCGTAAAACGCTATTGTATCGCCACCGAATTAATTTAAAAAATTATACTCGTAAAATATACATTAATAAGTACATACGTGGGTAGTATAGATACTCATACGTAGAAAATGTACACATTTTCGTACCGTACTCGAAAATAAAATACAACATATATTTTATCTTTGTTGAAATTGTGCGTAGGAGTGTCTACACATACATATTATAAATAATGGTCAACATTTTGTATCTCGATTAAATAATATTCTATTTGGAAAGGCAAGGAAATGTTATTGATACATGATATATATAAATATATTTAACTACAATTATTTTTCAATTATACTTACATAAATAAATAGATGAATATATATGTGTGTGTATATAGATAAAAAATGTTTTAAACATCCTAACATATACAAAATAAGATATACTGTTATCCTAAACACCATAACTTATTGTAAATACAAATTTAAATAACATCGTTTCCTCGGGGTAAAAAATAGTACAATCACCTAGGTATTGTATGGTGAATATAAAAATACATACGTTTTGGTTTTTCAAAAAAAAAATATTGGCACTGATGAATATTTTTTTTTTAATTATTACATTTGTGTTTTGAAATTACGAAATAATAGCAAATATCCATAATATATATATATAATTCAAATTATACAATTAGAACAATAACTCTCTTATAGAAAATAAGATGATTCGGAAAATACGTTATCCACTGAATAAATTGCTTAGAAAATTTTATATTATTAAAATTAATGAGCACAAATTAACTTTTGACAAATATAATCATAATATAAACATGTTTAAAAAATTTATAAAATGGTTATTTACTTTGACTAAGTATCTAAAAAATATTTGATCAATAATTTAATCTCGAATTAATATTATAAACTTCAATTAAAAAATATATAATTTTCTTAAATTGACGAATATAAGTGAAGTACAATTTAGTTCTCCGTATGTGTCATGATGTATTTAGGATTTTGATTGTAAGCCATTATGTAAAATTGTTTAAGTATTACAGTAAATTACTTAATGATGACCAATATGACCTAAGAGGATTGATAAACTACTTAATGCGGTAAAAGAGATCGTTGATTGTAGGGAAGATGCCATCGAACCTTGCATTTGAGCACTTTTGAATTTTGAACATGGTGTTGATCGGCGTACAAATTCAAACAATGATTCGACAATGTTAGCTGGTGTTGGTTCACCGCATTTTTTTAATTCAATCACTACACATTGTTGTAAATCAGACATACTCCTGTGAAATAAAATAATAACATTCATAGTATATA
>JAIPRN010000096.1:55786-135485 GCA_025469175.1 Geopemphigus sp. TES_GeoC_2020
TATATATATATACATATATATATATATAATGATTTCAAGGATTCAGAATTTAACAACAATACAAAATATCTTAAAGTAACCCTTAATTATAAAAGAAATTAGTTTCATAACTACAAAAATTCAAAATAAACATTCATTTTATTAATAAAACACGATTTTAATAAGATAATAATTAAAAATGAATTATTATATTATTTTCTACAGCATACTAAATTCAGTATAGTTATATTTCATTTCAAACATATTTCAATAACAGCTTTCGAATCAATTATTCAAACAATTTAGTCTTTGAAATATATTTTTCTTAAAATTAAAAAGGGCGTCAAGTTTTTGATAACCTAACATCGAATCATACAGGTAGACATGGGCAAACACAGCTAGTTTATTCGGTGATCTATATTCCATGTGAAGTATAAAAACAAAAAATTGATGAGGATTACAACAGAGGTCAAAATGTCTTTGATTGTTATTTGATGTCGCACTTCTCGCGTAAATTTAATAATTAATATCGTTTAATTGAAAAAAAACTAACCAAATACATTTTATTGGTACAAATTGTATATTAAAAAATATTTTATTCTTAGTTGAATTGTATAATTTCGAGTTTTAAACACGTTTTAAACTATATAATTGAACCATGTTTGATATACATCTTAAAAAGAAACCCTTTTTAGAATAAAAAAATGAATATACATTCGAACAAAACAACAAATTTAGAAATTACTGATTTGTATAATTTTATTAACGGTAAAAATAATTTTATTAATTAAAAAGCAAACGAAGTTTTAGTATAGACTAGATCATTCTTAATGCTTATAATACAGTAATAACTAATATCCACGTTTGGTTTGTAATAACAAAACATAAAATGATGTTTTAAATGTACGCATTTTAAGTAATTTCTGTACAAATTACTGATTTAAATATCTCTCGTTGAACTTGTAGACGTTCACTGTTTGACGTTTTCAAAATACGAACAAACAAAAATAAATCGCGTACAGAGGTAGATAACTTTTAGAAACCAAATTATATAAACTGTATATTTGTAATGAATATATAATACACGTATATACTTATACGTGTGAATATGGTCAGGTTAAGTAAATAAATAAAAATATAATTGCATTATAATTTATAATGAATGACGACCATTTGGTATTCAATAATTACTATTACTATCAACAGTATTTCAAACAAACGATTGTGAGTGAACCTACAACGCCACATAAAATGTCAACGATGTCACTGTTATAATGGTTAATGTCAACAGATAATATATTTACTGAACATAACGTATACAGTTGAACTTTGGTTTATTAAAAAACCCATAATTATAAAATAACGTGTCGATTGAAAATGATAATATTTTAATGACGTACTCTCGAGGATGTGAATTAAATTAAACATCAAATATCTATGCAATTCTACTATCATTTGTTGGGACATTTTTTCCATAATGCAAAACATCGACGTATTAGACGTAATTTGGACGAAAACGAAAATACATGAACACCAGCGTGACAATTTTGAATTTAACATGTAACAATTTTATTTGTAAGTTATAATTAAATTTCGAAGTATAACGTTCTTTTTTCTCGCAGTTTTTATCAAATTGTAAATAATTGAACGATTGAACGCCACACAAAATATGGGTTTATTTATTTACCTAACCCGATATATATATTTATTCGGTACACAAAACGTTTATGCAATTCAATTTCTATACAGTTGAAAAATTATCTACTACAGTACGAAGTTTTAGTTTTTGGCTCTTTGTTTGATAACGTCAAACGATGAACGTTAACAAATTCTACGAAAGAATTGTTTGAACTTTAATCGCGTTACCTAGAAGGCAGTGGCCCATTACCGTGCAAACGCTAGAAAAACATACGGAACATAATCGTCACACATTTTATTTCATAGTCATTTACCGATAGCCCAATACCGTACACGAAATTTGTATGTTCAAATTAACATTCAATGTCCAACAAAATTTCATAAAGTAATAGTTACTTTTTAGTATTTAATCGTTATTCATGACGCATCAAGGTAAAATGTTCAAATCGTTAAAAAAAACTATCGACATTTTAAAATCAACAAAAGTAAAGCTGATATTGCGCATCAGTGCGTATAGAACGACAGTCACAAAATGACTAACAACGATAAAACTGTTTTTAGTTCATGCTGATATTAACAATTACCAGTACGAAAATGACAACGATGAACTGAAAATAAAATAAACAATTCGCGTTACTGTTTACAGAGTAACACGTTAAATTCGTTTATGTCCATCCTTCTATCTCTCTCTTTATGTATATATGACGTTAATACTTGATAATGACGTTGTTGTTGGGTCTCTCGGTCAAGACACTATAGATTTAAAATCAGACTAAACACAAACGGACGTAGTACCACCCGCGAATTTATATTTCGACCATTTAATAGTGGATAATCTTCGTAGTTTTTATAAAATACATTAGCCGCGACCAAATACGTCGTAAAGTATAATATATTTGGAAATTTATGCTACAATAAATGTTATAATTTATAATATAATGTTGCTCACTGTACATAATGTATTTGTAAAGCAACGATATTACCAAATTACAATATTATTATGAACACAATAAACGCGTGTTTCGTAAATAACAAGTACAATAGGTATATTTGATTACGGAAATCTTAATAAATAAATATAATTTGAAAGAAAAATACAATTGACCAACTGCCGTATATATAATGTAATCCTGATTTTGCGCCTACATATTTGTACACTCTACGCATTTACTATTTTTGTAATCTAACAAACGATTTGAAAACTGATCTCGCTGTAGATAGGCCTTCTCTATACATATATGTGTGTACACGCTCGACGGACTTGGTAACAAGTGCATTAAGTGTACAATATAGTTTTATATGTAGCATATAGACAATAGAAACGGAATTCCTAGTACGCATTTTCTAATATTTTTTTAAGTTTCGACCGTGTTTGTAATAATAGACTTTAAAATATACCCCATACAATAATAATTTTATCTACTACATCATCTTCTTTTTAATAAATATCATTCGTACTTATTGAGTTAAATGGAACGACACGAGGGTCGGTCTATATACAAAATGTTGTTTTATTCAATCACACAAACGAGTGCGTTTTTATTTTTCTAACAGGACCAACAAAATAACAATTGTTGTATAAAAAGATTTCTGTTTTTGGACAAATGTTACTATAGTAAAGAATATAAAAATATTGAATGAAACGTACTCGAAAAATTATTAAATTATAGAAAATCAAATTAAATATCTTAAATCATAATTTTTGGATGTATATATATATATAATTGTATACATGTACGTGCACCAATTTTGTACACATACAAATACTAATATTCTATGCAAAATGATTTTATTTTATTATGTATTACATAAGTATAAACTTTTCCATAGTTTTAGTTTGTACTATTTCATTTTATAATTATTATGTGGGTACCTAACATGATTATATTACAAATAATGACAATAATGATGAGTCATAAGGTTATTGATTACTCAATGTCAAGCAATACAGGTTAAAGAGTACATATTTTATAATGCATAATACATATATTATCAAGAATAAATGATCTGTATCTATGTAAATATTTAGACGTATCACTGTTCTAGCTATGTTTTTGCATTAAAATGATTATTGAAAATGGTTAACAAAGTACAAAGACTAAATATGGTAGATAAATAAATATAAGAAATCAGGAAAAGTTTTGTGTATTTGTAATGCAACTAATCATTAAAAATGTAGCAATAATATAATTAGTTAATACAATTAAATTGTTATTGAAGTTTCGAATACTTAGTGGAATTTAAGTCTCTAGAATTAGATACTATATTTTGAACAATAATCATCTAGAGAATGGTCACACGCAACACTAATTATAGTTTCTTAAACTTATATCACATGTTATTTTTCAGCAACTTATGAGCATGATAAATAACATTAACAAAAAAAAAACATTGCACTATGTTATTTATTGAATTATGTATTTAAATATTTTACAACTACATATAACCAAAAAAGTATTCAAACTAAATGGAATGATATTGCATAAAATTTTAAGTACTTAACTAATGTTTAAAGTCTATATAATAATAATAAATGTAAATAGCACGATCACTAACTTAACATACTAAGAATTTACTAAGATTAGTATATACAGATATGTGTGTTTATGTTGAATGAAGGTCTCAAATAATTTTAGTCTCTAATAAAATAAATGGTTAATAACCATCAAGGTTAGTGTTATTATAAAACCTATTAATTCAATATACATACATACATACATACATACACACACACACACACACACACACACACACACACACACACACACACACACACACACACACACACACATACATATATATATAGTTGTATTAAATATTTATATTTATTGAAATAAAATTTAAATGTAGTTTATTAAAACTAAAACGACATTTATTTTTCACTTATGGTTTAGAAACATAGTCTGAAATTGATCAGAAATTACTAAAATTGTAAATATATTTATAAAGGTTCATTGGCAATGTGTGTGTGTGTGTGTGTATATATATATATAAACGAATAATTATAAAGATTTAAATTATTTTTTTTTACTATCTATTATATCGAGTATTAAAAGCAAGGAAATAGGTATATAAAAAGATATATATTTTTAAAAATCTAAAAAATTCAACAATATAGTTAGTAGATAACAAAATTATAGTTTACATCTTGGGTAAAACAATTATTCTTGTAATTTGTATTATATGTACTAAATGTAGAATAAATAGAGTTAAAATTGTTATATGTATGTAAATTTGAATATATATCGATCAAAAATGTATTTATTCCCACGTGTACATTTAATAATAAAAACCAGAATTTAGACTTGGTTATGCAAACTAATATTATACTTTAATAATGTTTACAACATAAATATGTATAGTTAAAGTACATAAATATAATTAGTACAGATTATAGAGGTTATCGATTTTATGTAAGAAAAAAGAAAATTGTATGCTAATAATTAATTTTGAAACAATACATATTTTTACCATCAGCAAACTGAATGAATTACATATATATTTTGACGATAAATATAAAGTACAAAGAAAATAATCATTTTTATATTTCTGAAGTATAAAAATTGATACGGTTTCTTTTTATTAGAACTTGTACATAAATCATTAAACAGTATAATTTTTCGTCAAATAACATTTATTGTTTTATCTAGCTTTAACAAATTGTAGATAAGTAAGAAATAACGAATTATTAACATTCATAAAAATCATAAATAAATATTTAATAAGTAGGTCATTGTTGTAATTTAAAAAAAAAATTTGAAATATTGAATTAATTTTTATTTTCAAAATTAAAATTGTAGTATTTTTATACGTTATTTTATTATAACGTTATTGTATTGATACTTAATAGGGAAAACATTTATTCAAGTAAATCTATGAAAAATACAATCCTATATAGATATGTACAATATTACTAATATATTTAAGTTCATACCAATTCGGAAGAAACATATAAAACTATCAATAAAAAAATGAAATAACTTACCATGGTCAGTTCGTAAGAGTTGTTCAATTGACTGTTCTTCAAACATTTTTCTTTCAATATTCTTTCGCCTTCGTCCAAAGCTGGTATGTTTGAAGCATTGAACTGATTGACATTGGGCAAATCTGGCGCAAACGCACCAAACTTCTTTTTCACAGTGTCTTGTAAGTCATTCAGATCAGTATTCCCTTCAATGCCATTAACGCCCCAGTTTACGTTGTTGGAAACAACTGAAACAATGAAAACCAATAATTTTAACGAAAACGTACCGGATGCGTACATTCTGATGAGTTATAAAGTAGATAATTGTATGAAACCCTCAAACTATTTCTGTCGTTTATGAAAAAATACACCTCTACTTCCTTCTTTACATACATCATGTAACCTTAAGAATTTCCTAGTTACGCTTTCGTTATGATTTATATTATATCCGGAGAGTACATTGTCCGTCATTTTGAATAAAATGCCTAGGTCTTTAAACGAATTACCGTAGTCGGACGGTAAAAGTAGAATTTCGAGGAAAAAAGGCAAATAATTTCCACTTACCTATACAGACGAATAACGCGGGCAACACGAATTTGTTCATGGTAACGGAGAATTCGGTCTTAGAATATGTTTCTAAGCGGGACGGTTCGATTTGACGATTTAGCTACGGATCTAACGAGAACAGCGCGCTCGCATAATACGCCAAAAACCGTCGATGACCGAGAACTAGGAAAACACCGTACGCGAATAACGACGGACGGACGGACGGGCAACGAGTGACGACGACGGCGGCGGTGAATATTATACGATGGGTAAGGACACGCGAGACGTCCGACCGCAGTCGACGAGAACGGGAAAGCTACGGGGGCCGTGTACAGCGCGCCGGAGTGAGTGAGAAATAAAAACCCTCGACGGCGACGTAACAATTATTGTTATTCGGACGTGTGAACGACGGACGGATTTTACGGTGACGACGGTAATAATCGCGACTATAACAAGGCAAACCGGATACGGTAGCCGCCGATATTGCGCGTACGCGCGTCGAAAACGAGAGAGAAATAGCGCCGCCTGGTGGTGAAACGGAAAAAAGAGACGACGATGAGGTGCGCGGGTACCGTATTTTTCGTCGGCTAGCGGCGTACGATCGCGAAAAAACTACCGAAAACATTAAAAGTACGTACGTTTGGCTTATATCCTCGGGCCGTGGAACGGTTATTTGTCGGACGTACAAACCGCGTCGCTCGTGGTCCGTAATCGCGCGTATAGTTTTTCTTGCGTAATGCAAGATCGGCCGATCAATATTCACGTTTTAAAGGTTACTTGTCGAATACGAATTTTATTCGACCGAGTTCGTTTTCGCGACTTAGGTACGGAGACGTAATTATTCTACAAAATAAATTTTACCGTAAACATACTTTACGGGCAAACACACGCACATATATCTATAGAGAGAGAGAGAGTACACGATCGTAGATTTTACGTAATCGAAAATTTTCTCTTTATTTCCTGTATAGGTATTCGAAAGCCGTTGAACCTAAACAAATTTGTTTACAACGTTGACGCGTCCATCACTCGCTCGTCTCTTTCGTCGGTCTTATTATTTTTCGGGCAACCGTCGCTTATCATCGAATGAAAATAATCGCGTTATTATTTCGTTATTATCATCGCTTGATAACGTAATAATTATTTACAATTCGAAACACGTACGGATAAAAATATACGTATATTAATATTTATTTACGGCGTAAAATGTGTAAATAGATAAATATTCCGTAATAATATACACGCGATTAAGACTCCATTAACTATTAATATTCGTTTATATAAGTCGTAATTTAATTTTGATTTGAAGTCGTATTTTCAGATATTTATAATATTGAGTCATCGACAGTTTCCGATTTTTTTTTAATAATTGCGTAGTAATACGAAATACAATTTGGTTCACAAATGATTCGTAAAAGACAGAATAAACGTAGTGAAACGTTACTTTTATCACATTTTTGAAACTATGAACCGATTTATCGATGGTTCCATATTTCGACATCAAGAGCACACGACGAAAAATGAATTTTTTCGTTAAACGATACGAAATTTATCAAAACCGTTTTATATTGTAAACGTTAATAAATTGTAATCGATTAATCGAAATATATTTTTTTAAAATTACGTTTCGACATATTTTCCGTAGAAATTGTATTTAAGGACTTTCAGTGCTTTTTACTATTTATTTCAAACGTTTCTTTTTTAGTTATGTAGACTATCACTCGTTTATACGTTCGAAACTACATTTTAAAATTCTACTCGTTGTTCAATATACGCGTATATTTTTCGTTCGCTTCAACCTTATTTCTCGTACGTGCCCCGATTTTCCCGCGTGCATAATTTAACAATCCCGCTTGTTTTTGCCAAAATGTTACGTATTGTTGTTCGTGTACTAAAAATAGTATTACAACAGTCGTCAAGGGTAAACGCAATATGGAATATTTTTTTCATTTCGGTCGCGTTCCGGGGGGTGCCGCCACCGATTCGACCGACCTATGATGGCGGCTACTGCTGTGCAACCGACCGTGTGGAATATTATTTCATACGGACACGCCATTTATGATGCCTACAAATATTATCATTATATATATAAAAACTAATTTTCTGAAGACTCGATATTGTGTATATTTTTATGAATGTGGTAATAAAATGACATAACCTCTTTCAAAGGGTATAAGTCGTTTTATTCCTCGCGTAATATTATATTTTATCGGTTACAACCTAAAATATGTTTTACGAAAATCGACAGATTTAACTTTCTGGATTTTTCTTCTTTTTTTACGCCATATTTCACCGTCGAGAATATTTTTCAACGTTCACTATTCGTATAGCGACCCAATATGATTATAGTCGTATTTAGATACTTGAATAATCGACTACGATTTCCATAATGTTTCGCGAAATAGTATAGAAAGATATAAATTTTATTTTTACCAAAATTGTATATTATTTACGTTTACTTCAAAGAAACAGTCCATTCGTTGAATGGGCACTTGATGATTCCTATACACAAATGAAATTTAATAAATATAGCAACTCGAACAAAAATACGTACATTTCTAACGCATGTACAATTCGGTTTTATTTGTGTAAAAATGTTATTAAAAAAATAAATATAAAGAAATTCGACAATTGTCTAAAAATAAATACAAAATTTGAGTAAAACGAAATACTTATTCGTGTTAATAAAATATATAATTTATTTAACTATCGTTAGTATATTTTTTACTCGACGATATTACGGGGTAGATTCATTTGTAACACGAATTAAATAATAGGTACTACTATTAAAAAATGTTTCGTAAAAAAATAAAACTAATAACTAAAAATCGCACATAACTGAATAGAAAGTATACGTATCAAGTATACACGACAATGTAAATGTATACTAGGGCGATTCCACTTTTAATCAAACGGTAAATTTAACGAATTCGAATAAATTATTAATAATAATAATAAGTAATAAAAAAACTACGTCTTTTAAAAAGAATCTTCAGCGATCTGTCGCGTATTACAAGTTTAGAATTACGTACGACACTTATTATACAATAATATCTCGAACTTAACACCAAAATGAACGGTTGAATTTTGACCGTGATTCGTTATTGGAACTAGATTTCTGGCCGCAAAACGTTTTAGTCTCTGGAACTACTTTCCTGTACAGACGTGCGTAATAATTGAAAACGTTGTCGCACGTTAAACACAATTTCGACTTAATTATTTCCGGCATGAATTCGATATTAAAACCGTTTCGTACTGACCATATAAATATCATTAGACATACGGTGAACCCGATGAACAGAGAAAATGAATACTCTTTGAGAACGAGGTTGACCAAAGGAAACGCGAGTCCGACCAAAAAATTTCCAGACCAATTGGCGACGCTCATCGCCGACATTATAACCGGTCTGGGTCCGACATCCGACAGTTCTACGAAATAATTGAAAGTAATAGAGATTGTTACGAGTTTGTTTTTTGTACGTTTAGAATAGAAACGATTTATTTCACGTATATATATATAATGTATACTCACCGGATCCGATAAAAAACGGGATCGGTCCCAGCCCGAATCCGTAGAATAGGACGTAACCGAGTACAAACACTATCAAAAAATATGATACGTCAGTTACCGTACCCTGTAAACGAATTTTAAACGTTAATAATATCAAAACGCTCGTTCGTATATCGCGAATATAGCGTGGGAAACTTATACATGTTTTTTCCTCGTTTTTTACGTTTATTACACGATCCGTGATTAATTTATACGATATTACGAATAAATGGTAGTCAGATGGAAAACCATCGTATTCGTCAAAGAAACTTCATGCCGTGTGACTGGATATATTCGTCCGAGTCCGGGACACCACTTACGTTTTAAGCGCTCGTTCGGAGTTACCGGGAGATTGGTCGTAGATTAGAGGATTAAACAAGTCGAAATAAAGACGCTTATAGAAAGTTCTGACAGAGGTGTTCGGATTGAAAATTATTAACGTTTGACGGCTTAGCCGATCCCTAGAACTGTATACCGTAAGGACCATATTATTGGTTCGGGGAGAAGTTTATAAAAAATTCGAAAATTAAAATTATTGTTCTTACCATAGACGATAAAATCATTGAAACCATTAACGCCGTAAGCATACAAACACATACGGCGCTACTGAACAGCAGTAGCGTTTTACGTCCAAAATTGTCAATAAACGTACTGGACAGTATTGTCACGATAAAGTTTATCAGGCCCGCGCCTAAGTTCCCGTATTGAGCTACATCCGTGCTTATTTTCGCGTCCTTAAATATTGACGTAGAATAATAGAACACCTGAAAAACAACTTTTTATCAACTATAATTACGCTGAATACAATTATTTAGATTTTATCTCGAAACGATACGCAGAATGTCGCGAAAATCACACAGGGGGTATTTTTTTTTTTGTTACGGACACAGTTTGATACGTCGATTAGGTGTAGGAAGACTCGGGGAAACGAGACAATGTGAAACGAAAGATTTGAAATTTTTTCGCCAAATCGAAAATAAAACGTTCGAGACATTTCGTCGAAGATCGAATTTTCTATAATTTTTTCAAATTTACGAAAACGTCGAATTTTTCATGTACCCTATATGACGATTATAAGATTAAAAAAAAAAAAACGTCCAATTATCGAGTACAGAACAAACGTTATGGCATTTGTGTAGTTTTCCCGCGTATTATACGACAATAATAAACTTCAAAACGCGAACCCGAATGTTCGAACGTCTCTTTTATCTAGGTGTTAACCCTATTTCTATTCCGTTCAGTTCGGTTCCCGCAACGCGCCCTGAATAAAACGCACGATTCGGTTATTACCGCGTTAATTCCGGATAGTTGTTGACCTAACATTATTACGCAGGTGATTATCATGGCTTTACGGGTGGAAGGTTCGAGCACGACCCTTTTGAACGTCCACGTTTCGGAAGAAACGATTACATTTTCCAACTCCCAACTTATGTCCGATATTGGCATTCCTCTTAGATTACTTAATTCTGAAAATTATACACGCCGATACAAACGATTCGCGCGTTTAATGTCTACGACGGTTATAAATGACAATAATGTGTATTACCGGTTAAGGCTTCGTCGCGCTGGTTGCGCACGGTGTATAAGAACTTGGGGCTTTCTGGAATAAACGGCAACGCGAGCAGCGCGAATATCACTAGACCGGCGTAAAAGCTAAACAAGTAAGGCCACGACGATTCGTTTCCTGGAGTAACATAAGTTCGACACGTTTTAGCGGCCGATCGATAATTGTATTTATATCGTAGGAGTCACGTAGACCTAATATTTTGAATTTATCGTTTCTTATCGAACAAAAACATTATTAACCGACCTAGGATGTGTTCCAGGCCTAAATACTGGGAGAACACCACTCCGAAGTTCAAACCGATCGTAAATATTACACCGAACACGCCACCTTTGTTTATCGGAGATAACTCTAATAAGTACATCGGTACCATTGCCATTGTTAGTCCTAGAAAATAAATATTTCAAATTCGATATAAAATCATCACGTATATATATATAGAGCTATGTATAATGTATTATTGATTGTAAAAAACTCACCGGCAGCTAGACCACATAGAAGACGTGCAACGAAAAATAATTCTATTAACGATAATAAATCGGAACTTAAAAACAGGATCCCAGATAGTATATTTAATTGAAATATCAATTTTAAAGTTCCTTTTCTGTGAAAAAAAAATTAGTAAAATGTCGCTATAACACTAATTATCATAATCGTAATCGACGACTAATTTATCTGGCGAGTGTTGGTCGTTATATATGTTTTTAGATAATGTTTTTGCGTTATTGATTAATTGAAACTATCTCTATGTTTTGTATCCAAAACGACGAATAACACGAATACGCGAATTTTATTGTTCTGGAAATAAAAATGGTGCGTTTTATTCGCGCATATTTTTCGGTAAAATTAATTATGATATTATGAAACTTTATTTTGGTTTATTGGCAATAATGTGTTTCATCAATGTCTGTGTTCTTCATATACATCAAATTTCAAGTAATAACTCTAATAGTTGTAAGCCGTACGTATTAAATGGGCATTATATCAAGTGGCCAAATAAAAAAATCGAAGCTCAATATGTACGAAACAAAGCAGTTATACCAAAAAACATAATTTTCACTCGGTTTCAAATTTGTGGAAATCAAGTGTTTTTGGTTTCGCCGCGTTACAAGTAAAAATTGATGTTTATATAATATAAATATAAATATTATTTTTAATATTAACATTATACGCAATATACATATATACATGTTAATTGTATAGAAAAAGAATTAAGGTTACAAACATGAATATGTACATCGAATGAGATAAAGGTCTTTTTTAGGGAAGGCGTGCCATTTACGTTAAGTTACGTGACGCTCGGAGGCGAAGATCAATGTTATAACTATGTGCAGCCGTTTCCGAATTTAGAAAAAAATGCTGTAGATGATCACAACGCTATCGTAAATGCCATAGATATCTATATGGATCAAAACGGTATACTTTGGGTACTAGATATAGGAATTGTAAACACCATGGAAGAAAAGTCCAAACAAGAATGCACCGCGAAAGTATTAGGGATTAACTATGGAAATGGACGCGTACGTTATAAAACGATATATACGATAAATATTTGTTTTTCTCTCTCTTTGTAACGACAAAATCACGCGTGTACACTTACAATCGAACGACAAAGCGTTTCGACGATTTTTTTCTAACAACCGTATTTAGGGACGATATTTCCGAAATTACGTTTTTCAAATTTAATCTCGTTTACAATATCGGTTATATTTATATTTTTTTCCCTCCACGTTCGTCGTTTAGATACTGCACACAATATCGTTCGGCCAGTTGATATGTCGCATGCGTAGTCGACTAGATTTCTTAATTGTCGAATACGTCAACAACAAACCGATTATTTACGTCGGTGACGCTGGGACTCGATCAATTATCGTGTGGAAAGTCAAGTGCAACGAGGGCTACAGAGTGAAACTGCCGCGTTCCTTGATTGGCACGACGTGTTTAGATTCGAATTTGGAAGACGTGCTTTACATGGTTTTGATCGAGAAAAGCGAGGCCAATTATATATACTTCACATATTTGTCGAGTTCGGACATGTTCAAAGTACGCACCACAGACCTGAGGAGGCGAATCAATCCTAAATGCATAGTGAACTTGGGCCGGAAACCCTGCAGAATGGTGATTATAGGCTCCGGTTATGGATCGATTATATATTTTCGCATTCATGGAATAAACAGTCTATTCAGTTGGAATACGAAAGAAAGTTTCTTAGAAGAAAATATTATGTTGGTAAACGCGACGCCGAAATCGTAAAGACACGCGCGATACGACCGTCCGCAATTATAATATATCAACGAAGTCGGTGTTTATTATTATAGGTAAAAAGGAGCTCGGACTGCCGCATAATGACACATTTGGACGTAAACAACGACGGTGTATTGTGGGAATTGCAGAGCAACATCGAAGATTATAAAATTAACTCGGTCGGGTGTTACGGCGCTAACGTGATACTCCAACCGATCTTCGGGCAACCGAAATCTATAAAGTCTTTGGATAGTTGGTAAGTTTACGGTCATTCGTTCACGGGTAGTAGTAGTAGTTCGCGAAAATTGAAACGCGCGGTAATTTACGCGTTCGGAGTAATTATTTGGCGTCGTGTACACGACCGTACGTTTTATCATCATTACCTGCCTAACACGTCCGCTAATTTTCCACCAGCCACGCCACCAACAATGCCGCCGACTAAGAACACCGAAACCAGTATTGACCAAAGGCCGTCAAGTTTATTCGAAGTTAATTGTACATTAAAGCGACTGACGATTGTCTCGTTGCACCATTGTTTCAATACCTGCGTAAAATTATTATTATTGTTTAGTTCCAAGCGTTCGGTAGACTTAATTTTAAACAAATTAGTGCAAGGAAAAATTTCAAACCAACATCAGCGGGAGCGTTTACAACTCCGATATTGTATCCAGCAGGTATTGAACAACCCAGACTAATACTCATTGTCGTTACGATTAGAATCCACGAAACGTCAGTCTTCTGAAAGACAATTTAATGAACACAATTATTGTGAAATTAAAAATAGGGTTTATTATTCCTTTGTAATTTATAAAAAAAAACGCGTTTACTTTTTTAATGTGTTCATGGTGTACATGATTTAGATCGTATAGTTTTTCCTGAAAATCCTTGTTTCCCATTTCGTTATCCGTATTGGATACACCTAAATAAAATTGATACTGTATAAGTATATATATTAATTACGAATTAGTTTGTTTAATTAAAAGTAAAATACTTTTACATCAAAAATAAATACTTACCATTTCTAATTAAAGCGTAAGACATGGTTTTTTTTTTAAATTTAACAATAAATTACGAAATATTTTTATTAGATATTGAGTTAAGCGTTATTTTAATAAAAATGTTGGAAATCGACCTAACAAGCCGAATATGTTTCTAGACACGAGTATTTACTAAGACTAATAATAATTAAACTAAAATTGACGGCGCAATAGAATATTATAATGTGGATTTAATTGATAAATGACAAAGATTAATACTTGGAAAAAATATAGTTGGTATAGTTCGTTTTTACCTTATCGTATTTGTTTTTAATAGCTTAAAAATTGATTGATAGTAAGGTACATATCAATATTAAAAGTATGAATGTGTTTGGTACACACATACACACATATATATATATATATATATGCATTACCTACAGGCAGTGACAACGTACGGATATGAAGTAAAATGCAAATCGGTCATTCGATAAATCGCTATAACACGTTTCCAGTCTATTCAAACAACGATTATTGAATACGATTAACATGTCTTAGCTCTAAAAATTCTTTGAACGAGACCAACGAAATTGACAACGATAACTAAACATTGTGTATGTTTGGACAATTACTGTACAGTGGAAATGACCACGTCTCATTTTTATAGTTAATTCACTAATGGAATAAGACAAATTCGATATAAAATTGTCTCTTTGTCGACGTCTTGGCTGCGAAATAATTTTCCCGTGTTCGTTGGAGGTGTTCGCCTTTTCAGACCACGGATATATATTATGTACCATATATTTCGTTAGACTCGAAAATCAATTATACATTTTACGGTAAACGACGTGATACACGACGTTGTCTGTGTTCCTAACGAATAATTACGCGAATTTTTTCATCCGAAAATTATAGTTCGTTTAACGGTGACGACCAAAACAATATTTATGCGACGCCTGCTCTTCAGAAGTCCGTCGACCAGAGATAAACTCGTATTTTCGAATATTCCTAGTGCGCGATTAGGCTCCATTTTGGGTTTTGTCGTATCCGCACCGTAATTCGTAATCGTCCAATATCGCATACGGATCGCCCTACATTTACGAATATTAACAATATTACGCACGTTTGCACGTGCAAAATCGATAAACACGTTGAAAGGATTATATACGGTATTAAAACGGTTCGAAGCCTATTTATAGCATTCTACGTCAACGAATTACCTATCCCCACACATAGGAGTCTATTGTCTAATCTAACATTCTTACGGTTCATATTGTTCAAGCGTTATGCGTCGATTTCACGCTTGTATAAAATCTGCATCATCGGACGATTGCGATATCTATACGTCGGAAATGACGTTAGTAAGTTTTCGCAAAACTCAACAAGACCTTTCACCGACTTCAACATTTGTTATTGTTCCTAACGAATAATAAACGATAACGAACATACATATTTCTAAGCCGACAATTAATAATAATCCGAAACATTCATAATAACAACAATAATAATACGCCGTAAAAAAGTTTTAAAATTGAAACACGTTTAAATCGCGATATCGTCATCAATAAAATCACACGTTAGGTACCACGAGCCACTACTACTCATCGAGTGGTCTTGAGTCTCAAAGTCGTTCTTAATAAGACGTAAAAACGGATTAACACGTTTGTTACGCCTGCTGAAATTGTAACGAGTTTTCGGCAAAACTCGCCCTACTATCTCGTTCAAAATAAACATTGATTTCCGACTCATGTCCCGTCCTAAAAGTAAAACGAATTCTTCATCTAATTCGTTGTGACGAAAACGGGAAAATCGCGTATTTTAGAGAAAGAACGTTTTTCAATCTAAACACCGGCGTTGCGGTAGTTGTAATTTTAACGCAAATATTCACGGAGAAAAATCGAAAATTGCGGATGTTTGAATGGTTTAACGAAAAACTAAAAAAAATATGATAATCGTATAAATCGTCTTACGTCGTATGATGTTGATGGGCGTATCCGATCGCGGTAAAACTAATGACTCGAAGGAGAGGAGATTGGCCGAAAAACAAACATTTTAAGTAAAAATAGTGTATATTACTTATATTACACGAGGTAAAGTTACACTGACGTGCAGATGATCCGCACGACGTGAACAAAACATATTTTCACCGTACACGTACACCAAAACGACGAATACGGATTGTTCGCGAAAACGTCGGGTGACAGGTCGCGAATGACGGAAATAATTTACGTGATTTTAATAGACAATTTTAACGTCGTCCGATACTTCTCGGTCACGCGACCTCGATGTATGTATTATCGTATTATTATACGAATAGGTCCTATCCGTCAGTTACTTCCGTACATAAATAATCGCGAATAATTGTGGAAAATCGTACGATCATTTTATAATGGTATATGAATATATTATTTTCGATCGTTATTTCACAAATATCATACTGAATTATAAATAAAAACGGATTGTAGTTATTATTCTATCCTGCGTTCGCGTCGATTATCAATTTACTTCCTAAAAAAATCGAATACGATTCGTATTTCATCTTCGAAATTAATAAACAGAAAACAATTCATTTAGGAATCATTAAAACTAGACACGTGTTTGTATTTAAATTAAGCGTAAATAATAATAAATATTTATACATCCATCGAGTGCTAGATAGTTATTTTTTTTTTATAAAATAAAATAATTGTTTCGTTTAATCGTACGTAATTAAAATAAAGACATAAATAAATACGCGACGGACGTCGAACGCGCGTATGTAAGGCAATACAAGTTTGTTAATAAACATCGAGTATACAACCGTGATTCGGTTGTGTTTAAGTGCTTAAAATTTCCCTCTTGACAAAAAAAATACAGATTATTTTTTCATTATGAACGAATAGCTTATCATAATCAGTTCGATGCCGCACGGCAATACACTGCACAAAAAGAACACGGACCAAAACATCTCGCAACTCCACAAATCCTGGAGGAAATAAAACATCATCGCGGTAGCCACCCCGTGGCAAATCATGGCTGCAATGGCGTTCGGTTAAGAAGAATAAACATTTTCCGTCGAAATATGCGTGCGTTATGGACGTATTACTAAACGGAAAAGGATACATATGAAACCGTTGGTCGGAGAAAACATTGTTACGCCACTTATGAACCCGAACAATTCGATACCGATGAAGCCAATCGATAGTGTATAACCAATCATCAACCTATATGAACAACGAGAACAAGCGAAATTCGTTAAAAATCATCGCTACGCGCAAATATTGTTTGTGTACGGACACGGATTATTTTTTTGCTGTGTCTATCACACTGTAAATTATAGTACGCAAATCTCAAATACCGCGACAATTTTACGTGCTTATTGCGACTTTATACACGTGCATAAAAATGTGCGTGTGACCTACTGACCTACGTGGGGGTTAAAATGTACTTAGGATTAAATGTCGAAACGAAATTGTTGAAATATATACGCGAAATTTCGCGTTTTACGTTTTGAATTAAAAGATAATATAGTATCTAAGATAAAACACATATACCCGAATTTAACGAATTCCGGTTTAAAATCCAATAACACCTGTGTTTTTATATCGAATTTCGCAGGAAATCGTTATATTAAATACCTACATACGATCGTAAACTTGTTTTTTCTTAATTCAAATATAATAGTTCGTTCTTGTTATTTTAAACGGAATATTTTATGACCAACTTAAATTTTATAGTAATGAAATTATTCACATACACACGCACACACACACCTCTTTATCGACTGATGTATACCTTGAAAGTGCTGCGTATTTTGTGTTATTAAGTATAGCGATTTCGTAATATTAAACGTAATTATTTAGAGTTTTTAATTTTATTATTGCGGTATAATATTTATAATCAACTATACAAATTAATAGTGGTTTAGCTCTATTATGTTTAAATGACTAAATAATAATGAACATTGCATCGACACGAAAATTAAATGTGCGATTAATATTGACGCGCTCAAAAGCTATGACTTATAAATGCGTTTTTCTATGCAGAACACACTATCTTACGAACATACGTACGTGCAAATATTATTGAATTTACCTTTTGTCTTGTTCCAGGTAAAGACCGTTGTCATAATCGCTCGGTAGACAAGCTTTTACGTTTTGCTCCTAAATATTAGAGAAAAAAACCGTCCGTGTAGAGTTACATAATTGTTAATCAGTATAATACTAAATTACCCAGTAATAATCAATTTTACATAATAGGAAACGAAATAAGTTAAAAAATGCAGCGGTACAGTAGCGTTGCTATGATGATCGAACGGCGGTGGGAGTAGAAACATACAGCAATGCGCCTACTATACAGCATGGTTTACAATAAAGGTGGGATGTTTCGACGGTTGACTGAACTCCATTCCGATTTTTGTTCCTATTCAAATACACGTGTCTAATAATGGAATATAATTTATTTTTAACCCTTTTTATACGCGCACGCGTAAAACTACATACACGATCTGCGCACGCACTTTAAAACACATTCGTGATCCCTATTTTTGAGATTGAATTCGAATAGCCCTTAATTTTCTAAGCGACTTTGATTCATCAAGTTTTCCTCTACATTCAAAATTGACAAATTGAGAACGTTCTTATTTTTCGACGTTTGTAATTAGAATTTAACTTACTTTTTAAACACTTTACCGTGATTTTTCAATTGTTTATAGGATTATGTATTTATAAAATATGTATAATATAGTAAATATGACTTCGTACATATGTGTGTAAAAAATATACGTCGGTCAATTTTTTATGTAAAGAAAAACTTTACGAGTCAAAATTGATTCGAAATAAAATATAAATAAGAAGTTTTATATCTAAAAAATTACCGTATTTTCCGAAACAAATTAAAAATATATTTATTTCCAAATTAAGTACGTGAGTGTATTTTAATAATTTATATTCCATAAAAAGATTCCAAATTAAATTTAAGGTTATTAATCCAAAATATTTCGTTTTACCTTTACCATTGAACATATTGTATATATACTTGCCGGGATAAATGTACTATAAGGACCAAAACACGTTTAAAATTTTTTAAATTAAAACGAAAAACAAATTTTCACTAAAAATATATAATACGTACGCACATCTACGCACGATATGTCAATAGGAATACGATATTTATTTATTTAGCGCGGCAATATGGTGTATAAACGTGATTGTTCTGATGGTACTTATGGTAGAGTATGTGTTTTTCGGTGTAATTATACGCCTACATATCCCACTGATTGCTGGCATTCTATATTATTTACTCTAACTGTGAATTATGATTACTAGGTACTACATTTATGTACTAATTATATCAATCTTCATTGTAGTATAATAGATGTATAGGTTATAACGGATTAATTTTCGATTTCAAACGTAACGCAGCAATATTTTTGCGAACAAAATAATAGGTATTGACGTCATGAATGGATTTTTATTTTGCAGACCCTGAACTCGGCGAGAAATTAGGAAACATATATAAATAGTTAAATGCAAAGTTACATAATTGTACACCGTACAGCGTCATCAAATTAAAATTAATTATAAATTATTAGAGGCCTTAGCGGGAAGGAATGTATTTTATAGAAAATACAAACAAATTTACCGGTTTAGAAAAATAAATAATAATAAATCGAGAAAATCGTGTACTAAATATATATATATTTTATACATATGTATATGTATATAATGGTGTAAATTCAAGTGAATTATAATTTGTATTCTAACGATAATATTTTTAATATAGATTTTAAACGTGTTTTTATCATAGTTGCTATAATAATAGTACGTAGTAAATATGAACTCGTTTGTTTTGTGTATAAAAATTATATTTTTTTAATTGGCTACAAGTTGCGTGATGCTATTATGACTATATTATTGTAAATACAACGCAAATTATTATATTATTATTATAATAATAGTTGTATTATAACCACGGAATTTCACAAAAAAAGAAACAATATACGCCAAGGAAAAAATAGTCGCGTATTTCGTAAAAAATTAGTCGAATTTGTACCTAATCTACGAGAATAATAATTTTTATTACTTAAATTAACGAAAAATTCCGATAATTTAAATTTAAATATTTTATTAATTGTTTGAAGCAATAGACCGATCAGCTTAGTGATTAAATTTATCATTTTTATATAAATACGTGCATTTACCTAAGTAAATGTCGAAACTACATAATTGTCACTTTTTATCATTTATTAAGCCAACGCTAGAGTACTTACATAATAATAATATTTCGATTGAACGTAAATCGAATTTGCGTTTTTCAAAAACGCTTAAATACATTACCCTATAATTTAACGCCATCACAAGCATGATGAAATGAGCAACAAGGCATAGAAATCTCGCCGGAATAAGTCCATCAGCGCAAAACGTTGACATTTTGTTTTGATTTGTATACAAATGTGTTGTCACTTATTTTTATCCAAGATTCGTCCCTGATAAATGATGACTAATTTAATTATTCTATATACATTATTAATCATTTTTATGTACACGTATCCACTGACCTCGACATTATCTAATATCGAAAATACGTATATAAAAATGCTAAATAATTAAACACGAAAACAAAATATACAATAAGGAATGGATAATAATATACGCAAACATTAAATAATTAGATATTTATCTCACTTACATACCTTTCTTAATTTCTATATATGAGAACTTATAAATATAATATATAGAGTACGTTACTATGATTTGACATTTGCCAAAGTAGGACCTAATACTATAAAATTCGTGAAATAACCATACACTATATAATATGTTTCCCATCATATGCTACGTACGGTTATAAAAGATAAATGACGAAAATCGATATTAAAAAAAAAATGAAATCGATAAGATTGAATAACGAAATATATATTTTATATAATTCCCTCAAGTGTTCACGACAATATAATAGTCTAAGTAATTCACTTCGATTTATTGTACTGAATTTGATACAAATTGTCGAATATTCTAATAAAAAATTTAAAAAAAAAATTATTTAATTTAACGAACAAAACACAAATATTATGATACTTTCTGAATAAAACGTCAATAATAGTTATTGACTTTAGTTGAAATAATCGCTTAACACTGAATATTGGTGCGCCTATTACATACGTCCAATGGTCCAAAAGATCGTTAATATTCTTAAAACAGTTTGGTAATTAGATGGGAAAAATTAAATTTTACGTTTATCCTTTTATAAAACAAATTCATAATTTAATTGCGTTAACGTTGCTCGTGCGTTTGAGATCGCGGCGTTTAACATAAAGGCGTCCAAACGAAATTCGTTTTTTTACTTCTCCCCCCCCCTAATGTCTTATAATTAAATTTTTCTTTGACAGACGTTCAATCGTAAGTCTCCGCGATGATGAACTATGTAACTTCCAAATGATATAAAAGCGGGGGTCCCTCAGGTTTTTATCAGCCTTTAATCTAACGTTATATAATATATTCACCACTCACATTTCTCACACAAACTATTGTTGAAGACAATATTGATATAATTTCAATAAACTCTGACATACTCAAATATACTAAAAGGAACTACAAAACTGGATTGGTCCACGGATAATTAAAATAAACGCGAACAAGGCAGCCTATATAAATATTTTTAGGCATACAGGTATACTAGTCTGCCAATGCTACTTAATGATATAACCTTATTCCACGTCAAATTGTCACTACAAACCTAGGAATTTACCTAGATATAAGACTCGCATGATCCAACTATATAAAAATATAATACGTACGTATTAAGATGCGCACCTGTATTTACTTGTACACAATACATTTTTTAAACGGTTTGGTAGAATACGAAAATTAACCGATTTTACATTTCTTTGTAAAATATCATTCGGCTACAAGATATTAGACAAACAACAATCGTAAAAAGTTTAAAGTACATTTTATTTATAAAATGTTTTGCTTACAAATTATTGTTTAAAATAACCAATTATATAAAACAGACAGAATAATATTATATAATGCGTAATATTAATATTACGCATTCCAAATTAAGAAAATACAATTATTAAACAAATAACTAAAGGCAATATGACGTTCACGTGAAAAATAAATAAATGGTAATAAATAAGTTTGAAAAAAAATTACATTTTTTAAGTAGTTATTGACGTATGTGATAAAAAAAAAAAACAAATCAATTATGTTACTTACTCAAATATCTTACGATATTAGCTAAATAGTAATACCGAATTTTAATTAAACATATAATTAATTATGCTTATTTTTAATTCGACGGGAGGTAAATTTACTTTTAAAAAATCTGTTCTTAACCACTTATGTCACGAGGAGAAAATATTAATGAAAAATAAACGTTCGTTTCACCTACCGAATAAACTTAGACGTTCATAATCGTCGGTGTTCGTTGAATTGGTTGCCATGGTAACCCTTCGATTGTAGCTAAACAACAAACAAATTATATTTTCAATATTTTATCGTCGACCATAACGCGCGGAATTTTGGATAGACTTTATGATATCTAAATAAACGGAACGGAATAGTGAAAAATGTAAATCCACCAATGTCCGTTACGCACCCGCTGTTATAAAAAAAATATGGAAGGTTGAAAATCGAAGAAGGTGATCGAATTCTCGACTTACGGCCGACGTTTCGTGTCGTTTACCGTCGTTTGAAAACGCGATAGTAAATTGATATGGGCTGATAGTAACGTAACTTTTGTAACCGTGATAATAGTTTTTACGGACAAGAGGCGCTCGTAACGGTATCACTCAGAACTGTTTGATTACGTACGAAATTTTAAGGTTAAAAAAGATCAAATTAAAAAAAAAAACTTACCCAGTACGTGCTGCGATACTCGTATCTGTATAGCAAATTGTTTCGTTACTTTCTACGAATACGTTATTAATTATTATTATCGTTATTATTACTATTATTATTATTATTATTATTATATACTTATGCGGTGTGTTTACCTGCAACTAAAAAGTCTGTCCTAGTTTCATTTGGTCTAAGTTATTTTGCGAGTTCTTCCCTTTCTCTCCAAAACAAGTTCCGATCATGAACGCCGCACAGTCAACTACAGGTAAATTCTACGGTTGCTAGTGTTTTTCTAGTAACCTCGGTGTACGACGTACACCCGCCGACCACAGCGCTCACGTATGCGAATTCCTGCAGTGTTAAAAATATACCATTATTATTTTCATGTCGGTGACAATAGTTGTGACACACAATGGGTTATCGGAGGAAAAATCGAGAAAATTACAAATGCAGTTGATGATGGAAAAGCTGCGCAGCAAAGCGCTTCAATCACAATACAAACCATTGACTGACTCTATTAAAAATATCAAATTGGCTTTATTGGTAAGTTAACTGTAGATGTAAATTTTTTTTTTATAAACCCGTTTGCGTCTACCTATTGTTATTTTAACGCTCTATGCTTAAAATGTCTAATAGTATCAACAAAACTATTTTAATTTAAAATATTGACCTAATTTATATCTGGGGAAGGGGTAGTAATAGTTTGACCAACCAGATATTAAATATATCTATAGGCTTTAATTTAAAATATAATTAAGAAGTTTTTTTTTATAGTTGATAATTTCATTACATAATATCAAAAAAGATTTTATAAAGGCAATTGTTTAATTCTTATATGTACTTATTATTATTAGATGTAGTATATAAAAAATTTAGGTTTATAGTAGAGCGCACATTAAATTTGATTTTAAGATTAAAATCTCAGTTTTACCATTGGTCAGTTTTGGACAGGTTTTGATATAAGTACTGGTATCATTTAATTTTTGGTGTTGTACCATTTTTGTATACTAATAGGTAATTAGAATATATAATAATTAAAGTATATTTTTAAATAATCACACTTTTATAACTTATTTGTTTATTAAAATTTTTATTTATTAAATTGTTTAATAAAATTGTAATATGGTACCAATGTGGTCACATAAATCATTTATTACTATATATATATTTATAAGCTTTATGCTCCCATTTTGGTATTATAATTTTATAAACAATTTCTATATTTAAATTTGCAAGTTATTACTTACATTTTATTTTTATGCAGTTTAAACAAATATATATAACAATACTTCATAAAGCTAATAAATTCTCACATGTATTAGATGTTTAATTTTGTAATTATTTAAATAAATTTTAAATATTTTTAGGATAAACGAATTAATGTTGACTCAAGTGAAAAATCCCTTATTCAAAAATCTCTTGATCTATTACAACAAAATATTAAAGTGACAACACTGCAGACAATGATTGAACGTTTAGATAGTGTTAGCAGACATTTGGGGTAATTATAGTTGTTTTTATTAACATGTATATATATATATATATATATTGTATATGCATATTTTTAAAACTAATTAAATTAAATTATTTTATTAGATTAAAGTTTACTGTAGGACCTTCTGGTAAAGATATATTTGTCTCATCGGATATGTTTTATTTGGAAATAATATTAGAAGATAACGGAGGAGTAAAAGATGTGAAAATTCATCATGATGGAAAATCAGAACCACAGGTACAATTTACATTTTATCTAGCTATTAAATTACTTTATTACTAATTAATTTATTTTTATTGTAAATTTATGCTGATGTAAGGAAAATATAGATAAAATTTAGTTTTTATTATTTTATTTCTTATTACATTGAATTCATACGTTTTGATTGATTTTTTTTATATGTAATTGTTTAAAATTTTTTTTTCAGAGTTGTGCTGATCTAATAAAAAGTCTTGCCAATTGTGATTTTGCTGATTTTACATCTCAACTTGAGGGATTAGCGTCTATTTATCAATTAAATGCAGACAAAATTGTTAAGTGTCGTGCTTTTAATGCTCTTCAAACTCTAGAAGCTGATTTAGAAACTTTTGCCCAAGTTCATTATACTTACCATAAAGATTTAATATCAATAGTACATAAAACACCTTTGGGAGTAGTTAAACCTAGAAGAGGAGGTGTGTAAAACAAACTTAACAATAGTATAATTAATGATGGCCTAATATTTACAATTCTGTTGAATTATTATATTCAATTTAGTTTTATCATATGAATAGTTATCAATACTAATAACCTAAAAGTAACAGATTATATTACAGCTGATAATTAAATTGTATAAATTAACATTTAGCAAATTTATTAATGATATTTTAAATTGTTTTTTAGGTCACCCAATGAAATTAATTTTTTTTGTTTCTCCGTATGATTTATTGGATGTAGAAAATAATACTATAATGAATTTAGATAAAGAAAGTCTTGATGTTGGTTGTTATGCCACAGTCTGTATTGAAGCAGCTACCACAACTAATGTTCAATCTACTTCATTGCTAAGTGCTACTAGAAGCGCAACTGGAATAAAGTAAATTATTTATAAACGTATATAATTTAATAATTATTTTAAATCATTTTTTTTTAGTTCACCAATATTTGTACCATTTACCGTCCAAAACAGTATTACTCTTCCAGCAGTATTTGTATTGAGATTAAATGAACCAATGCCGATTTGTCTTCAATTAGCGGAAAATATAAAATCTGTAATTGAAATGGATTTAGAAATGTCAACACCTAGATCTCTACTTAGAATGATTATCGAACCAAGTTCACAACCTCTCAGTGTTGTGAGTTTAAATAAAAATTGTACCGTTACTATTTTTTAAAAATAGTATAGAATAAAAAGTTTTCACTGTACTCATTATTATTATTTTTTTGCCAGACATTACCAGATCAGCAACATTGTTATTTTTTAACTGATTCTAATTTGAAGGGCGTGTTTATACAGAACATAAAATTTACTCATCCATCTCAAGTTACTAGAATTATCGCATACCTACGACAACAAGCATTGTTTAATTGTTTGATTCGATCATGTGTTCGCCCTGAATGTCAACAGGGTAAGTTAGTTGGAGCAATACTTAACAGCATACTTATTCAAAATATGTCGATGTTTAGAAATTTTTAACACAACTGTGTTTGAAATTGCGGCATACGAAGAAATGTCCTGGCAACATTTAGTTGTGTCATTTGAACATCCAATTGAAGAAAGTTTAGCAACAGCTGAATTTGATCTCTCTGATATTTCTAGACTGCAATGTCAAGTTTACACATCATCATCAGAAACGAATGGAGAATCAGTTTTAACTTCTCCCGAATTTGCAAGTAAAGTATTACAAAGGTCAGTACATGTAAAATATAAAATGTATAAACGAAGTTTATATTTAAAATTGAATTGTTTCAGGTGTTTTTCGATTCCAATTACAATGCGAAGTCTTATCAAAACTTGGGAACGAGAGAACCAACAAAGTCTTGAGACTAACATAAAAAATAATATGTCTGGAACTGGAGGATCAACTAATTTAGGAGATGGTTCTGATCTAAATCAACACTTTGCTGATCCTTCAGCTGGTCCAGATTTTTCATCAGATCTAGATGTAAAACTTGAACCTTTAGATGGAGCTAGTTCTCTTGATTGTTTTCCAGCGTCCATGATCCAAAGGGATTTAGATCAATATATTTCTGATCCCTCATTTTTACCCGATATAGATTTTAATCAATTTCCGATGGATGTAGATCAAGAAGAACAAAAAGAGCAGTCGTCTTTTAGGGATGCCAGCCTTCAAGAAGACCCACCTGATCCAAAAAATTCACCAACTAAGACTGAAGAACTGTTAAGCATATTAGCTGATGATAATGGTAAAGGGGATGATGAGAAACCTCCTCCAGACACAGGTCAACCTATTGTAGAAACATCAAGCGATGATTCAGTTGAAAAAAGTAGTTCTACAGTTTCTGGAGAATTTGATACTATTAATGAGGACGTCGAGCAATCTAGCCAATTATTTGAAATTGATGATGATGGTCCAGATCTTCATGATCTTAATGATGTTAAAGAGTTCATTAAAATGACTTCTAAAGATGTAGCATTAGTATCAATGAAAGATGAAGAAAAAAAAGATATTTCATTGGATAAAGTTCATCAATCGCCCTCCGTAAGTATAACAGCTGTGGATTTAAGTTCTATTCCTTCTCCACAAATATTACCGCAAGTGGCTGTCGACAGAAGACCAAATATCGAAGTCATACCTATACCGAATGTACCTAGTTCTATTACTATAACTCCGATTTCCGCAAAAACTATAGCTGAAGAGAAGTCCAAGAAAAGTAAAAAAGACGTTGATGGTAAAGTAGAGAAAAAAAGAAAAAGGAAGTTAGAGACTGAAACCAATGTACCCGAAAAAGTAAAAAAACACTCTGGTTCTCTTAAGTTGTCAGATTCCAGTCGTTCATCATCACCTAGTGATTATGCTTCAAATCAGTTACCTTCAAGTACCATGATGATGAAACTGGGAGCTGCTCAAAAATTAAAACAAAGCACTTCCCCTACTTTATCTATTAGTAGTGTGTCGTTACCCAATTCTAATAAGTATACAGTAACTTCACCAAAGTCTAATTCTGGCAAACCAAGTTTATCTGCCTTAAAAATGTCCGTGCATAGTCCAAAAAGTGAATCAAAACAAAAAGGCAAAGAATTTTCTAAAGACAAAGAGAAACGAAGTTATGCGTCTAGTAATTCTTCATTGAGCCAAAGCCCTAAAAATTCAAAATCTAGTTCTAAAAAGAGTGATATTGAAGATCTTACGACACCAATTCCTTTGGACTCTAATAAGGCACAGATAAAATGTCGTAAACTGAGTGCTGTGATAGATCGTTTATCTAAAGATAAAACTGCTCAACATTATTCTGTTGATTCTGAAGCACCTAAAAGCAAAGAGTCAACTCCAAAAACATTCGATAAAGCCATAACATTAAACACAAATATAAATATGAAAAATCCTGAATCGTACCAGGTCAAACATAGTTCTGATGGCATGAAGATAACGATTAATAAAACAAGAACAAAGGAGTCGAAACAGAAGAGTTCGTTGATTGGTTCTCCTAAACTTGGCCAAAAATCTGGCAGTTCCAGTGGTATAAATAATAAGAAGATTGCATATTCAATTCCAAAAGCGGGTCCAAGTTCTCAATCGAAGCAACCATTTAGTGTTCCAAAGACTAAAACAAATTTAACCGTAACTAAAGTGAAATCGGGATCAGGAAAAATACGAAACGATAAGTCTCTTTTTGCTAGGGCCGAGATGAGAAAGTCTAGTCCAACATCAAAAGACGAAGAATCTTTAAAAGTAGTAAACCCTGTTGAAAGCATTATAAAACACAAATTAGATACAAGCAAGTTTCAAATTCCAAAACTTTCTGCTAGAGCCAACGCGGATGAGAAGAGGTGTGCCGATACAAAGGCTGATGTTTCGAAACCAATGGATTTGGCGAAAAAGAGTGATGTGGATAAAAAGTACAATCAGAGTGATTACGTTTGTCAGAAGAAAACCACTACAGAACGATTAAATTCGTTACCAGGTATCACAGTTACAACAGTCGAAGAACGGCTCAAACCCAAAGAATCTGCCTTAAGTAGTTTAAAAATAGATTTGCCTCTGATATCGTTTCATACCCCTAAAGCGGACACAACTGTTGAGATGTCCGAATGCAAAGATTATTCCCAAAAAAAGGAGGAATTGCCGAATAATTCCGCTTACCAACAGAAGCCAGTTACTACTGTCACAACGTACGCGACAACACCATCTGTTTCAGTGCATATTCTTAAATCACCCGTGCCGTCTCCGTTATTAGTACCTTCGCCTCATTCCGCGTCGCCCTCTATTACGGACGAAGAACTCATTGACGACACGTTCGTGCGTGTTGGTAAATGATTGTCGGCTATACAAAAGCCAATCGGCTTTTGTATTCAAAATCGCGGTCAATTTCCAATTTGTTATACGTGATTAACGTATTATATTATTTCTGTGATCAGGTCGTATGGCCAAATATTACGACGATATGATGGTGGTGTGTATGTTATCAGAATTTTTGTATCGTTATTGTATATTTTTAATTCGCATTATGGCTTTTTATTTATCTTTTAACGCATTATTATCACGGTTATAACTTATTACTTTATTAAATTTGTACGTAAACATCAAATCCGTTGTATTTTTGTAAATTTCAAACGGGTTTCCAACTGAATATAATTTATGAAAAATTGTGATATACGTAAACGTATAATAATTTTAGAATAGAAAGTAAGTCCATTAATTGTTTCGTATGTATGTATGTATATATATATATATATTGTGATCTCAAATATTTCTAGAGAACAAATATATTGAACGCGTACGTTTGACAATTTGATTTTGTACGCTTAAATCGTATTTTATTATTGTCTCCGAATAAATATGATTTATCTTTCAGCGTATGCATTCCGTCTCGCTAAATAATTCTCCTTTCTATACTCGTCGTGAAGGTAAAATTGTATGCGACTTCATTCATATTGTCAAGTAATGTCTTTCTCGTGATCTCTAACAGTCGATTTTTCCTTTTTTTTTCGTAATAATAACTTTCATATAATAAATCTGGATATATGAAATAGCGAAATTCCTACTGTAAATATCAGGGCGATTAAATTTAAAAGTTTTGCCGATTTTTTGAGTATAATTTTAAATCTTTCATTAATCTGTATGCGTTTTGTTGGCTCGTACTATTTACTGTTTTTTTACGTATTTTCTCCATATTTCATTTACTCTGAATTTCTGTTTTATAATTGTCGAGTTATTATTATTTTAATATTTGTAGCTAATAAAAAAGAAATATAAAATATTTTACCCCGGGTGAAAATTAGGAGGAAAGCTTTATTTTTAATTAATTATATAGCGACGGTTCATTATTCGTGAAATACGACGAACGAGTATCGTCGTCTATATAACGATACGTCGCGGAATTAAACAGAATTCGGAATTTCTTATTTTATAATGTCGTAAGTACGGCAGTATTAATTTTTCGTAGTAAATTCGGCGGCCCCTTTTGAATTCCAATAAGAATTTTCGTTTTTTATATTTACTTATACCGTCCGTCGTACGTTAATTGTCGCTAACGATAACGCACCACGAACGTACAAAACGCGTCTACACGGACAATGGCGTACTTAGACCCGAATTTCGGGGGGGGAAAGTTAAATTTTTAAATATATCGGACAACCCTAACGAAACGGCGTATATTTTAAATTTTAATAGATTTTTTTTTAACGAACACGTTATATTATAACGTGTATCGAAGTTTAAAAGTATTTTAATTTTTCGTTATTATCGACTACAAGTATACGTCTCGTGAGAAATTAAGTTTTCCAAAAAATTGGGGGGGGTTTTATTTTCAAAAACCCTCTTCGTTAGTACGTCATCGAATACGTTCGAGTAGTTTCGTTAAATATACGGGAAATCGTTGATGTATCCGCAGTCAGGTTGGCCGAGCGGTCTAAGGCGCCAGATTTAAGCTCTGGTTCCCAAACGGGAGCGTGGGTTCGAACCCCACACCTGACAAACCAAAAAAAAACCTTCGTAAAAACGTCGTGTGTGTTTTAAATAAATTTTTGTTTTCCCGGCTTTACGGTGTCCGCTCGTCTTTGTTCGACAATTACAAAACCGGTTCGCCACGTTCCTCTCTCTCTCCCCCCCCCGGGTAAGTACGAAAATGTTTTCGTTTTTATTACTACCCGAATTTCGCGGCGTTCTCGTACCGTATTCGGCCGTTCCGCGTCCCCTAAGCGTTTCCGTCGAATTTCCAAATTTTAAAATTCGAACCGCCAGTGTAGTCGGACCAAAAGGAATATCGATAAATTAACAACCCTCGCGGCAGACGACGACGTTTCACCGCGCTTTTTTTTTAGATATGGACGTTTCGCATAAATCGTATCGGTCGCACGGGGCCGGGAAATTTTTTATCGGAACCGAATACGTTCGGAACGTTACGGATTTCACGAGAACGGTAAACCGCCGCCGGCGTTGTTAGTGTACCATGGCGTTTGTAAGAGCCCTCCTCGGTTAATACGCGGAACGAGAACGCAACGCGCGATTTTCAAAAAATAAAACCTACACGCCCGCGGCGAGCGCAAATACGATCGCCGTCGCCCGTTCGACCGACGAATATATAGTTTATTGATATTCGTCGTTCCCGAAGCGTCCGGACTTCGGCGCGGTAATTTCTCGTCCAAAGAGCGCCGCAAAAAATAACGACCCGTAAACCCGTACGCGACAATTAGTGTTAATCGCCGAACGAACTTGGCTATTATTCGGCGCCGGACGATAACCTATTGGGTTAGAACCGACAACAGAGGGGGGGGGGTAAGTTTCCGGTAAAAAATATTAATTACGATAATGGCGGCCGCTAAAAACGACCGGTTTCGGTTCTCTCGGATTTTCAACGAACGTGTAATAAAACGGGTCCCGGACGAGCGCGTATCACCGTTTGTGTATCACTCGTCCGGAACGTATAAAAAAAAAAGTACGCGCGTTAAAACGAAACGATATATATATATACGCGAAATTCGTCGATAAAACGCGCGCCGCCGTTTGGCGAAAAAAAAAACACGTCCTAATCGTAAACGGACACGCGCCCCGATACGGACCGGGCGCCCGTTCGCGCGCAACCGGTTTTAGATAAACACGTCGGCGGGCGTCCGCCGGTTTTTCGCCAATTCGTATTCCGCGATTAACGCCCCACCGGTTCGCGTCAACTGTCGTAGGTCCGCCGTACGCTTCCTCGTAAGATACGCCGCGGCCGGTATTCGCGAAATTCCCGGAAAATTGCGAAACGGCTAATCGTTCGGCGTGAAACCAATAGCGTAACCGAAAATGTACGAATTGAAACGGCGAAAGTGGAAAAAAAACGAATTCGGCCGGATTTTGTACGAAAATCGGCGCGTTCGTTACGTTAATAAATCGCCGCCGTTGTCCGATTATTACGTCTCGTTTCACGATTTGCACGTTTCGACAAACGAAAGGTGCAAACGAGGCTCTCCCCGGGGGGGAGGGGATAATAAAATAACACCCCCCCGAAAATTTTTAGCGAAATTTCTCACGTAACGTCGATAATGACGAACAACTATGTAAAATACGTCGGCCGCGTACTAATCCGCTATAATCCGTACAGCGTTTAAGATTTAAACAATTCCGTCTTTCGTGGACACCAAAACAGTAATCTGTGTTTTGATCTATCGATCACAGAACTACGCACAAGACGGTCGTTGAAGTCCCGTTAGTTATATCCATTCGTTACTCGCGATGGAAACGTAACCGTTAAACGTCGCATTAGTGAAAAGCCCCCACTCGAAATTCCGGTCCAAGTACAAACCGGCCGAACGGAAAATCGGCCGTTTGTTTAGGTTAAGATTTGGCCGCCGTAGGGTTTTGTTAATCCGTTCCGCGCGTTTATCTGCGACCCGAGTAGCGGGCGTATTTAAAAAAATAAATCGGTCACGGCCAACCGGTAGTCGGATTATCGCGCGAAAAACCCACGCCCGGCGGATGGACGCCTATGGTTGTTTCGACCGGTAAACAGGATAAAGAGGACCGAAAATCGACCCGAACGGACGGCGTGGCAAACCTTTTGGTTATCGGTTTTATCGGCCGGGAGTATTTCGTTATTTTTTTTTTATTCGCCGCTAAACGGGCCGATACGGGTACTATATATGTACAGTAGGTCGCGTCGCCGAAACCATTGACAGCCGTTCGACGACGACGACGACGACGACGACGACGACGACGCACGAACGGATAATTGACGCGCGCGCCCGGAAAACGACGGAAAAACTACACGGCGGCCGTGTGTGTATAACGACATGCGTCCATTCGCGCGGCTACTTTTGCTGGCGGTCGTCTGTTGTTCGGCGACGGGCCGACAGGATGACGACGGCCGCCCGAAGAACGCCGGTCGCGTCGAGTACACGTCCGATTCGCTGGACGACGACGCCGATTCGCCGCCGTCTGATCCGCAGTGAGTGCGCTCGTTTTACGTACGGCACCATTTTTTTTTTATACGGCATCGGCAATACACTCACTGGCCCGGAAAGCCTGAAGGCGGTACGTCGGACCAGTGAGTCGCCATCATTTATCGAAAAAAGTTCAAATTACAAAGTTTTTACAATAATGATCATAGGGTAGACGGGCAACGCGGGCTATCCCCACGCTGTTTTACCCCGTCCCCCGTACATCGAATTTATTTCGCAATAATTCTGACGTACTACACTTCTTAAAAGCTATCACATGAATGGTGCGCGGCGACAGGACCTGCCGCCGGGCAACCATTTACATCTTCCGTTACAAAAACAAAAATTAAGAATATAAAATAAATTCTCTGCCCCTGTTTAGCGGCCTAGCCACCACTACGTACGGCACCCTCGCCGTGTCTCAAAAAAAAAACCTTTTTTTTACAGTTTGTTTATCAACGACGAACCCGCGAAACAGGCCGAACATCGATCGAGGTAAGACGTCTCGTTTACAGTTTATACCGTCCGTTCATTACGAAACGGACGCGATCGTAAAATTAATTTTTCACCCAAGGTCGTCCAGTTATGGAATCAAATCGAAATATACCAAAAAAATACAAGGTCGGTATATATATATATATTCGTTTACTAATTTGACGGGCGATGCTCTTTTTTTTTTTTTTACACGAAAAACAATGTACGATTCATAACCTATACATTGTTTAACGTTAATCATGAACGTACACAAATAATCAAACTAATCGACATTAGTCATTAGGCTCGTTGGTGGGTAGTATTAGGAACATAGTATGTAGATCGAGTGAAACGGTACATTGAAACCGAGTAAAGGACGATCCATTTTATTAACCCGGTGACGAATTTAATATACGCGTCACGCTCGACTAGGGAAGACGAGCCAAGTAGCAACCGTAGTTCACTAGGAAGTACGAATCGTAAACATCTACGTCGAACACGCTCGAGGTGTTTTAAAAACCATCCGTGCGCGGATCCCGCCCTATATTCTACAATAGGACGGACCAATGTATATAGCGTTTTAACCGGTAAGCCTAGTCTAAATTCCGTAGCCGACCGCGTGACAAAACCGAGCGTTTACCCCTCGTATTCAACACGAGGACCTTAGAAACCAAGATCCAAATCACATAAGGCGAAAAACAAAAAAAAACCGGAGAACGAGTAAAAGACGTAATTATTATCGAGACGGTCAATTCGTCGCCGTTTTTAACGCGACTCGGAGCGTTTTCTTTAATTTTACGTCGAAATCTCGTCACGCGCTCGGTAATCTTACAAAACGGACATAATAACAAATATTCGTTTTCGAACACACACCGTCAACCCGAACACGGCCCGAGTGTTGACGGTATTATCGCGGTACCGGACGCGCACGTAAATCCTATATACCCCGTTCCTTTGACGAAACACGTAGGATTTTAATCGTTCATTCGGAATTAAAATCGTTTTTCCGCGTCAGCCCGTAGCTACTAGCGAACTAAATTACTCGGAACCTAACGAAAAAACCGTTCGAGATGTTCGCTAGATATTCCTGGGGTTCGTAATGCCGGAATACCGACGCGACGATTTACGAGCTAATTACGTATTTTACGATCGCGTTTCAGACAATTTCGAAGATTGTTTCTCGACGTTCGTACCGCCCAAAAACTCGTTCGCCTTATGTTCGAAAATATCCAAGTGAGTGTATCGGCCCGTTTTACACCATCGACGCGTTCGTTACCGCGACAACATTATAATTTCAGAAATTGTCGGGCCACGTGCGTGGAAGGCTACCATTTCTCCAAAGGCGTTACCAACGTGACGTTCGTGTGCGACGGTAGCAAATACAAAGTAAAAGGGTCCACCAACGCGTCCAACGCCGTACCGTCTTGTGTCCGTAAGTGTCCATCGGCGGCGCGTCCGCGAAAGTGTCCGTGACCCGGCCCGTGTTATTGTGTTCGTTTAGCCGTTTGCGATCCGCCGTGCGAAAACGGCGGCGTGTGCGAAAAGCCGAACAGGTGCAACTGTCCGGGCAATTACGGCGGGCCGTCGTGCGAACGTTACGACTCGTCGCGGTACTGTCACGGGTTTCCCAGCACGCCGGCGAATTCGAAAAAGAAATGCGACTCGGAGTGAGCGGGGAATCGTTATTGTCCGTCGGTCGGTAACGATAAAAAAAAACCGTTGTTTCGACAGGGAGTGCACGATCGCCTGCGCGGACGGCCACCGGTTTCCCGATTCGTCCACCGTGGCCCACGTGTTTTGCAAAAACGGCGTTTGGACACCGGCGAACGTCCAATGGCCGACCGTTCCCGACTGCCGGCCCGTGTGCGACCCGCCGTGTTTAAACGGCGGCAATTGCGTCGGTTATCAGAAATGCCAATGCCCGACCGACTACAGGGGCCCCAAATGCCAATATCGTAAGTCGTCCGCGCGTGCGATCGGTTTTATTCGTCGCGAGCTCGCGCATAGTAAAAGGGCGCGGCCGAATACGATATTCGGGGGACCGTTCGCGTAACGTTCCTTTTTTCGCGATTTCCGTACAACGTTTTCGATACGCACGCTCACTGACGTAAATAGCCGCGCAAAGGTGTTCGCGCGAGGGGATGCGCCCCCGCAATCGGTCTCGAGGATTTACCGATAACGCCGTCGTTTTTCGTTTGTAGTTTTCCGTTCGGGTTTTTGTCCTCGGTAAATGTTTAATCACTCGCGAGATTCGAATGACCGTTGTCGAGTTGGTAAAAGAGAATCGCACAAAGCCCCGTGTGTTTGGCGCAAACTCCTACGCAAAGAATACGGCGATAGGATCGAGAAAGATGTACCGGAATCGGGGAACGAAAATACGCCGAGTCAAACGCCGCCATCCCTCCCCCCCCCAATAGACGCCGGTAATTAATTAAAAATCCTCGGGCACCCGGTGGCGAGGAGAAATTCTCGCGGGGCTTTGAGCATTTGTCCACGACGATTTGCTCCGCGCGGCCACATCCATCCGAAAACGACGGTATTAAACGAATCATATTTCGAGGCGGCGTCGATTTCGCGACGGTTTTATTCGGTAAAATCGATAAACGTAAATGTACGGTCACGTACTCGTTTCGAATAATCGGCGCGTAAATTCCCATTTAGTCTATACGAACCGCCGCCGTAGCGTGGCACACCCGTGGCCACTAATCTCGTATTCGTTTGTAGCGGAAAGCGTGTGCGACGTGTCGAAATTAAATTTCAACGGCAATTACGAATGCTCGGACGACATGGACAGGAACGTGTGCACGCTCTCGTGCCCCCAAGGAGCCACGCTCGAACCGTTTAAGACGGCCCGCGTCGAGTACGCTTGTTCGTATCGGACCGGGGAGTACGAACCGAAGCAAATACCGCGGTGCGAATTCGGTACGTGAATAATCCGTCGGCTGTTAGCCGAGTATTGTAATTGGCTTTTACAGGCGGCCGACCGTCCCCGATGATTAACATTGTCGACAACGTGGTGGAAATCATCAACAAGTTCAAACGGCGGGCGGGCAGTTGCCGGCGTTGGGGTTTCGGCAACTACAGGACGTTCGACGGCGAGGTATATAGTTTACAAAGCGATTGCGCCTACACGCTAGTTAGGGACGTCAAAACGAACGCGTTCCACGTGCAAGCGCGTTTCGACCGGGACGCCGTCGCGTACGTCGACGTGTACGTCGGCGACGACCTGTACCGGGTGAAAAGGAAGAACGGTAAGTAAGGCAGGCCGTGTAAAACGGCGGTGTCGTTGAACGCCTTTTCGCATTTTAGCCGCCGTCGCGTTGACGTTTAACGGGAAACCGTCGCCGGTGCCGAACGAATCGGCCGATATCGCCGTGGAAGTGGTCGGCGGCCAAACGGTGTTGGTCAACTTACGCGCGGCCGGTTTGAAAATCGTTTGGAAGGCCAACGTGAGTCCGGCGGGCTCGTCACCCGTCTATTTCCGTTTAACCGGCCGGCAATTTTTAGGGCGACTTGCACGCGGACGCCGGCGCCGAGCTGTGGAACGCGACGGACGGCCTTTGCGGCCGGATGGACGGTTCGCCGGAAACGGATTTGTCGCGCAACGGCGTCGCGGGTTTCGCCGACCGGTGGTTGGCGAACGGGCCGAACGACGTGTGCGAATCGCCGATCACGGACGTCCTGAACGCGTCCGGGGCCGTCGTCCGGAGGGCTGCGGCGTTTTGTGCCGCCCTGAAGGCCGGCCAATTTAACGTGTGCAACGGCAAACGTCTCGACACACGGGCCTACGTGGAAGCGTGCAAAATGGATTACGTGAAATGCGTCGCGATTAACGGGACGGACTGCGGGTGCGGTACCGTGTCCGCGTACGCCGACGAGTGTTTCGGCAAAGACGAGACGATTTCGTGGAGGAACGGAAACCAATGCCGTTAGCGAGTTCACGTTACGACGCGCACAACGACGTGTAGTAATCGATTGTATCGTCGTTCCGTAGCCTATCCATGCCCAACCGGAATGGTATACGCGCGGTGTTTGCCGGCCGTACAAGAAACGTGCGCCATTACCACGGACGGGACGACCGTCGGAAACGCCGGCGGCGGCGGCCACTGCGAAGAGGGATGCGTTTGTCCGGCCGGGACGGTTTTCAACGACGGTACGTGCGTGACCAGAGCGAAATGCCCGTGTAAATTGAGGAACACGTTTTACCAGCCGGGCGACGAGATCACCAAGGATTGCAACAAATGGTCGGTTACGATAGGAATTTTTTTTTGGGGGGGTTGGTTGGAAGGGATGTCTTTACGGGGTACGTTTATTGAACCGAACGGGATTTTGTTTTCGTTATCTTCAAGCACTTGCGTCGGAGGCGAATGGAGCTGCACGAACGCCAAATGCCGGGCGGAATGTTACGCGATCGGCGACCCGCACTACAAAACGTTCGACGGCATGAAGTACGATTTCATGGGGTCGTGTTCGTATTATCTGGTGGTGTTACCGGAGTTCTCGGTCGAAACGGAAAACGTCCCGTGCGACGGTACAACGTCGCTGGAACGCGGTTACGGCGTAACCGGCGGGGCGGCGAAACAATCGTGCACCAAAACGGTGACGATACGGTTCGGTAACGGTACCGCGATTAGGTTGGGACAGGGGAAACGGGTGTCGGTGAACGGGGCGGTCGTGGACAAGTTGCCGGTGAACGTGCAGGGCGTGGCGTACGTCCGGGAACAGTCGACGTTCTTCGTGCAAGTGGTGGTTACGAACGGCGTGGAAGTGTGGTGGGACGGCGAGACCCGGGCGTACGTTTACGTCGGCCCGGAATTGGAGGGGAAACCGAAGGTGCGTGCAAACGGGGAGGGTGAGGGGAGGACTGGCGTCGTACGAAACATTTTGGTGGTTGTATCGCGCAGGGCCTGTGCGGCACGTACAACGGGAACCAAAACGACGACATGCTGACGCCGGAGGGAGACGTGGAGACGGACGTCGTTTCGTTCGCGAACAAATGGAAGACGAGAGAGCGGTGCGCCAACGGCGATTTGGAGACGGCGATAAGAGCGGCCCATCCGTGCGACGCGAACGTCCAGTACAAACGTTTGGCCGCCAACTATTGCGGCAACGTGACCGGGAAATTGTTCGCGGCGTGCCACGGTCGCGTCGACCCGGCGCCGTATTACGAGGATTGTCTGTACGACGTGTGCTCGTGTAGCGCCGGCCAGTTGTCGCGTTGCTATTGCCAGATATTGGCTTCGTACGCGCTGGAGTGCGCGCATCAGGACGCGATCGTCGACTGGAGAAAAGACGTTAGGGAATGCGGTACGTACGTACCGACGCGGTTGTCGTTGCCCGGCCGTAACAAATGTTCTGTCGTCCCGACGAAAAACGGTCGATTAAACGCGCACGCACGGCCGTATCATTTCGAATTTTACGAAATTCCAATTCTGATTCGGCGTTCCGTCGAATAAATCCGTTCTCCGGAAAATAGAAAAAAATTTGTTCCCCCCCTCGTAATTTCGTATTTGTAACGCGTATGCCCACGCGTTCGCTGCCGCGGTTCCCGAAACAAACGATTTACCGCGTACGCCGAAAATCGCGCTTTTCTCCTCGAATACATATATATATGTATATACTTAACGCGTTTTCGGCGGTATTATTCGCGGCGGGTCACGGCAGGACGTGGCGTACGTTTATTATTCGCGGCCGGTATTTACGCCCAACGACGTTTCCCCTATATTCGTTCGGTTTTCAAACGATTATGATTTTATAACTTCGTAAATAACCAGCGCGGATCCGTTAACGTTGTTTTCGCGATCGTTTCGGTTGGACGTCGTCGCGAAAGAAAAAAAACGACATTCGCGAACGATAGTCAAACGGAAATTGACGAGCCACTCCCACGGATCGATTATAAAACGTCCGAACGGAAACAAAAAAATTTTTAAATCGAAAAAAATATATTCGTTTCCGTAGTCACGTTCTAAAGGCTACAAAGCCTTTTCACTCGTCGACATATTATTTTCTAACCCGTTTCCCAACCCCCCCCCCAAAAAAAAAGACAAGTTTAAACGCGTCGCCGATTGTATATTACATACATATTCGTAGGCGTACAGTGTCCAGCTGGTCAACATTACGCCACCTGCGGCAATTCTTGCCAGCGGACGTGCGAAGACGTTTCCACCATAAACGCGTGCAAATCGAATTGCGTGGAGGGCTGTTACTGTCCAAAAGGCTACACTCTGTCCGAGTTCGGCGAATGTATACCGGTGGCCGAGTGCCCGTGTTACCATAACGGGCAGAAGTACAAACCGGGCCAGAAAAGAGTGGAGGCTAGTAGTGCCGAGGGTCCGCCGCGGCTTTGCGCTTGCAAGAGCGCTGCGTGGGAGTGCCGTCCGGCCGAGAAAACCGAAATAGCGTTGTGGAAAGATAGCTCGGAGAATTCGTGTAGCCGCCGGAAACATTTGGCGTTTACGGAATGCGAACCGCCGGAGCCCGTTACTTGCCGCGTAGGTTATATACATACGCAAATATATTTTCGTTTGTTTCTAGCCTTTCTACTCGTCGTTTTTTTCATTTCGACGCGCGCTCGTAATCGACCGGACAATGTTCCACCGATATCGTTCGACGTTTTAAACGTAATTCGTTTCGGGGAAAACCGTGTCGTCGGACCGCGATCGAAATCGTTTATTGGTCGGCGAATCGAACGAGAAAATCGGAAAAACGTTTCTCTTCTTAATTGCCCGTTTACGTTCGCAGAATATGCACGACCCGCCGCAATCGACGCCGGCCATTTGTTATTCCGGGTGCGTGTGTAGGAAACCGTACGTGCTCGACGCGTTGACGAAAGAATGCGTGCTGCCCACCGAATGTCCGTGCCACCACGGCGGCAAAAGCTACGGGAACGGCGAGACGTTTTACGAGGGCTGCGACACTTGGTACCGTCCGTTTAGCGTGCTAAAATGTCGAAACGTGTAACGTTTAACGTGTTCGTCCAACAGCGAGTGTAACGCGGGAAAGTGGCGGTGCACGAACAACGAATGCGCGGCGATTTGTTCGGTCTGGGGAGACTCGCATTTCCGGACATTCGACGCCCGATACTTCGACTTCCAAGGGGCGTGCGAATACGTGTTGTCGAAAGGCACGTTTACCAGTTACGAGACTTTCGTCGTTTCCATCGAGGTCAGTGGCGCCGCCAATCGCCTATCTCTAAACGTGCTAATCGGGGCCTTTTAAATTTCCGCCGACATTTCAGACGGTCCCTTGCGGTTCGACGGGAGCCACGTGCGTCAAATCGATTACGTTGCTCGTCGGCAGCGGCGACGACGTCGAGTCCGTAGTATTGAAAAACAAAAGTCATCCCCGTAGCACGAAAAGGTGCGAGTCGAAAGCATTTACGATAACGGTTGCGCTTACGCGTGTTTTCATTTAAGGATACTCGTGAAAGAAGTTGGAAATTTCGTGACGGTCGACGTAGCCGACCTAGGGATGCAAATATATTGGGACAAGGGCACCAGGATCAATTTACAATTGGACCAAAAATGGAAAAATCGCGTAAGAGGAATACCGACACGGGGGGGGGACGCGCGTATTTTAAGCGCGACGACAACGAGTATTACGTTTCAGATCAAAGGATTGTGCGGTAACTACAACGACAATCAAATGGACGATTTCCAAACGCCCTACGGCGGAATACCTGAAGTGTCCGCATTGTTGTTCGGCGATTCGTGGAAGCTTCAGTCCCATTGTGTCCCGCCGTCTGAAATCCGAGTGAGCGTTTAGAGTAGTTCGTTTGAGTTTCCAAACAGTTTCGAGAACTTTCGCCCGATTACGCGATCGCGAACGCCTTTCGAATCCTATCGATCGGCTCCAACGGTCCCCCCCTCCCCCGGTTCGTTTGCCGTACGGTCGCGTTAAATTACCCTCCGGTTTTTAGGACGCGTGCGCGCTGTACCCGCACCGTAAACAATGGGCGGTGCGCCAGTGCGGCCTACTCAAATCGTCCGTGTTCAAGTCGTGTCATTCGCACGTCTCCGTGGACAACTATATCGATAGGTGCGTGTTCGACACGTGCGCTTGCGACCAAGGCGGCGACTGCGAATGCCTTTGCACGGCGATCGCGGCGTACGCGCAGGAATGCGGCGTACGCGGCGTTTACGTTAAATGGAGAACGCGAGACTTCTGCCGTTAGTACACAACCGCCCCGATTTATTATTACGTTCGTCGTAATCAATCACATTAACCACCGTCTCGTTAAACGCATTTCGTAGCCATCCAATGCGACAACGGCACGTCGTACGACGCGTGCATACCCCGCTGTACTCGGACATCGTGCGACGACTACGCGGCCCACACGGTTAACGGCACGTGCGACGACAAATTTTGCGTCGAAGGTAAACAATTATCGGGACCGGTACGCGTTCCGGTGTCCGTACTTTTCACCATTTTCCGCGTGCGTAGGTTGCGCCAAAGACCATTGCCCTTACGGTCAGGTGTACGTCAACGCCACGTCCCACGTTTGCGTTCCCAAGACCAAATGCAAAATTCCCTGCAAAATCGACGGCTCGGACCGTCTGTACAACGACGGCGACGTTATCGTCGAGGACAGTTGCCATTCATGGTGAGTTCGGGACGATAGTCCGGTTCGTTCGGCGAATTTCTATAATACTCCGAGTCGTCTGGGTGTTCTTAGCTATTGTTCGAGAAACAAAAAAGTGTGTAAAGGTCAACCCTGTTCCACCGCGACCACGCCAACCGTAACCACTACGCCAACTGTTACCACTACACCAACCGTAACCACTACACCAACCGTAACCACTACGTCAACCAGTAAACCGATATTGGACCAAAACGTTAACAAAACTACCGTACGCCCGTGTTCGGATGGATGGAGCGCTTGGATAAACGTCAATCGATTAAACGGCAAGGGTCTAACGAAAATCGAGTACATGCCGACGTTTGAGGATCTAAAGTCTATTAAGTACAATACCGAAAATGGCTCGAACGTAAGATGTCGACCGTTTTATCGTTTATCGAGAATAATATTAATAATTGACGAACCGTCGAAACGCGGAATCGACGGTAACGGTTATACTTAGGCGCTGGGAATATGCGAACCGGACCAAATGACTAATATCGAATGTCGACCGCTAAAGGATAGGAAAGGCCTTAAAGGTGGCGTGGAAAAAGTCGATTGTAGTTTGGACAAAGGACTCGTGTGCGACGGTAAATGCGTAAATTACGAACTGCGCGTACAGTGCGAATGTACAAAAGACAGAAGTAAGCGTACGCTTTAAATCGAGGGACGGGGACGGGGGGGAGGGGAAAACCGTATTAAACCGTATTTTATATATGTATTCGGAAGGGGACGAAGATCAAGATCTTGGCGAAATTGTGGACGAAGTTCGAAGAGTTAACAAAACGCGTATAGGTAAAAATCGACGATATTACCGTGGAACGTTTTAAACGCTACTATGACTAACCGTCGTCCTATTAGTTTGTCCGGACGGATTCAGATGGTACGATTGCAAGGTGATGTGCAATCAGGTGTGCCATTCGTTCGAAAATCAACTAAAGGTCGCGCGCGCGTGCGTATATCCGGAAATATGCGTCGGGGGTTGCGCGAATGAAGATCAACCGTCCGCGGCGTGTCCGGCCGGATCGATGTGGAGGGACAACGATACGTGCGTGTCGAAGAGCGACTGTACGTGCGTCTCCAGAAACGGTACGCGAGTGAAGGTAAACAATATTGGCGTCCCGGCCGGTAACGGAACGAATGATAACGTCGTTTTCCCGTAGCCCGGCGGCGTTTTCAAAGAGGATCGGTGTACCGTATGCCAATGCATAAACAACGTTTACGTGTGCGACGATTCTTCGTGCGCCACCAAACCGACTACGGTGGGTGTCGGGCCCACCGTCACCGTGTCGCCGGATCGAACCACCGAGTTCGAAGAGTTCACTACTATTACCACCGCGCCGTACGACGGGACGACCAATAATCCGTCCACGGAGGCATGGCGAGAATACACCACCGAGGGAACCGAAACGAAACCGTACACGAGCACGGTGAAATGGCCCGAGAGCGCTACGTCGAGACCGTCGATTGTTTTCGCCACGTCGCCGGCCGACGTCCAATCATCGTCCACCGTTGCGTGGACCGCGGGCACGATTTTCGTACCGTCCACGGTAACTCCGCCGTCGGTCGTCTGTGACGCGCACCAGTAAGCGTTCGAACGTAAAAAGGAAACGCAGAAAAACCGCCCCGGCGCTAAAACAATAAACGCGGATTTACAGGGTCGAGCCGATCACACTTAGCTCGGGGCTGTTCACGTTCAACGCCAGCTCGTGGCGCGACGATAACACCGCGCCGCATTTCGCCCGGCTGTATCCGGAGGAGAACGGGTACTGGAAACCGTCCAGGTCGGGCGACGGCGAATATTTGGAAATGTATTTGGACGTCCCGCGGACCGTTTACGGCGTAGACGTGTCCGGTAATCCGTCGAACGACGAATACGTGACGAGCTATCAAATCGCGTACAGCGCGGACGGAATAGGCTACAGTCGCGTCTTGTTTCACGGACAACCCGAAGTGATTTGAAAAGACCGAACAAACGAAATCCCGAGGTGACGAATAAGAACGCACGATATTTGTTTTAGATTTTCCGCGGACCTCGTGCTCACGACAAAATAGAGAGGCAAATGTTCTTCGCGCCCGTCGAGGCCACCTACGTACGATTGATGCCCACCACCTGGCGTAACGATATCGCCGTGCGGGTGGCTTTGTTGGGCTGTCCGGTTACCACTACGACGCCGCACGGTCATCAGCTCCATTCAACCGTACAGCCGACGGTCGTCCCGCGTAATTATTATTATTATTATTATTATTACGTACGATCGCCGTCTAACGTCCGAATACGTACGTTTAAGCCGTCTGCGCCGATCCGATGGGCGTGGAATCCGGTTCGTTGTCGAACAACATGATAACGGTGTCCTCGTCGTTTGCCGAACGTTTCAACGCCGCGGACGTGTCGCTAAACAGCCGCACGGCCTGGGTACCGTTTACGGCGTCGACTAATCAATGGATACAAGTAAACGGCGATTCGGACGTTACGGTCGTCCCCCCCCGAATAACGCGTCGCCGTTTTGTAGGTGGATTTTACGGGGCCGAGGGTCGTGACCGGTATCGTGACCAAAGGTATGCCCAATTCGTCCGGCGAAACGGCCGAAGCGTGGACGGAAGCGTACAGAGTAGTGTACGGCAACGACGTAACGAACTGGAACAAAATATTGGATTCGAACGGGGACGAACAGGTACGGGGTATACGGTGTAAACGGGTACGTTTCGTTACGCGACGTTTGTCGTCGTCAGGTGTATTCGGCTAATTTCGACGGCCGGACGTCGCACACGGTGTTCTTCGACACGCCGATTCGCGCTAGATACGTGAGAATTCATCCGGAGAAATGGCGCAACGTGCCGGCGTTACGATTGGAAATTCTCGGGTGTTTCGAAGCGTACGTCACCGAAGAAACGGTCGTCCGGACAACGACGCCCGAACCGGTGACGCGTCGGGACGATTGCAACGTTTGCCCCGGCGTCACAGCGACCGACGGCTGCGACGGTTGTGCGTCGGCCGCGTGGTGGGACGGCGAGTCTTGCGGCCTACGGTCCGAGTGCCCGTGCGTATTAGGCGTCATGACGTACCCAGTGGGCACGGTTTACGATTTGGAGAATTGTCGACAGTGCACGTGCACCCTGGGCGGGTTGCCCGACTGTGTACCAAAAACCTGCGGTCCCTGTCCCCCGGTAAGTGGCGCGCGCGCGTTGGACGCCGGACGAAATAATAACGGTCGCGTTTCAGGGAGAGGTGTCCATTACGTCGGCGTCCAGTTGCAATTGCGAATGTAAACCATGCGGAACCGGCACGAAACTGTGCCCGACGTCCAATATATGTTTGAACGAGTCATCGTGGTGCAATGGCGTTCAAGATTGTCCCGACGACGAGATTAACTGTACAACGACGACGACGACGACAACGACAATCACCGTGCCGACTACGACTGTGGCGGAAGAAGTCACAACTTATGTTCCGATCGTGCCGCCGAAGAAACGCGGCCAAGGCCCGTGCCCGGAGATCAAATGTCCCGAGGGACAAATAGCGAGGATTCTGAATTCGTCGCCAACGAAAACGAACGCGATCAAATTCGCTCGGAAAACTAGAAGCTTGGAGGTGATCGACAACGACGAACCTTGGCCGTCGCCGTTCAGCCCCATGACGAATTTAGCGGCGTCCACGAAAAGAAGCCATCACGATCCGCTGTTTAGTACTAAAGGGACGGTCGTCCGGCGTAAAGGGGGCGGCGTGCATTTCGGCGTGAAAAACGGCGGTGGCGTGAAGAACAACAACAACGACCAACAGCCGATATGTAAACAATGGGTTTGCGAAGCACGAGTGGAACAATTTCAATGCGAACAGCCGACGACGACGAAATGCCCCGAAGGGTATTTCTTGCAAATCGCCCCGAACGGGAACGACGTTTGTCCCGTGTACACGTGCGTGTCGAACACGCTGGACGAGAGCGAATGCGAAATCGACGGCAGGCTGTTTAAGACGTTCGACGGTGTGACGTTCAAGTACGAGGTTTGCGATCATATTGTCGTACGGGATCGGGTGCACAAGAAATGGACGATAAAACGTAAACGCCGAGTGTGACTATTTTACTAGCGCCGTTCACCGTTCATTCCGTTTAATCGTTTCTAGAAATTCGTCGTTGTCCGTACGTCGGCGCTTGTCGGGTGTCCTTGTGGATAGAACACCTGAATCGCACCATAGAGTTTTTCCCGAACATGACGACCACTTACGACGGTTATTTCTACACCGTTAACCAGGTGAGCGCGAAACGAATAATAAACCGCCGCCGGCGCTAAATAATACGGATTTGATTCGTCGCGATTCTCAGCTGCAAGCCGTCGGTAGTCAAACGACGCAATTCGCGGTGAAGCAAGTGCAAAGCGATTACATCATATTCGCCAGCGTTCTGGGTTTCAATATTATTTGGCAAACCAACGGGCACGTCAAGATCAAGGTAATTTAATATTGATTTTGACGGACCAAAGTAGAGTATTTTAAAACGACGCGCGTATATATTTACGTAACGTAATACCGACGGGTCTCATCCGTCGAGCTAAGTTAATTAGCGAATAACGTTTCCGTTCGAATACGCGGGCCGTGCTGTAAACGCGTACCGTTATCGACGCAGGCTAACGCTCATTACACCGGGAGGCTGGACGGCCTTTGCGGATTTTTCGACAACAATCCCAGAAACGACAAGCTGACCCGCGACGGGCTGATTTCCGCGACGACGGCGGAGTTCGGGAATTCCTGGGCCGGTTCGAGCGCCCGGTGCGAAGCGAAAGTATGTCCGATGCACGTGCAAAAGGCCGCCCTAGAGGCGTGCAACGTTTTCAGGTGCGTCGTTCGTTTGACTCGGCCCCGAACGGCTTAAGAGTTCGTGCGTTTTATTGTAGAACGGAACCGTTGAATCAATGCGGGCGCGACGGAAATATCGACGAGTTTATAATGAGTTGCGTAGAAAGCGTTTGTTCGTGTTCGGAGAATTCGGTCAACGACCTATCGGAATGCCGATGCAAAGCTCTATCGGGATTGGTCACTCGATGTTACATGTCGAACGCGTCCGTTGAACTATCCGATTGGCGTATATTGCACGATTGCCGTAATTTCCGAAGTTTTTAGAAAAACGATTAACTAAATTTCGAATTTCGATTAATCTCCGTCTCTCGTTCCCGCAGCCGTGACTTGTCCCGCGCCGCTGGTGTACAAGGAATGTTTCAACCGAGTGTGCGAGCCCAGTTGCGATTCGTTACTGCAAAACGACCCGTGCCCGAAGCTGCCCGGTTTGTGTTTCCCGGGCTGTTACTGTCCGGACGGTTACGTGAAACAATTGGATTCTTGCGTGAAACCGTCGAAGTGCAGAGACTGTAAGTCGGGTACGCCAATAATCGGTTTAAATGTGAACGCCGTCGTTATTGACGTTTCGCAGGCGTGTGCGAAGGATCGGGCACTAGCCAATACACAACGTTCGACAAGGTCGACTTTACTCACAAGCGGAATTGTTCGCGCGTCTTGGTGAAAACTACGAAAGAAAACGATTCGTCCAGACCGGGATTCAGCGTACGTACACGTCCGTGTTTTTTTTTGTTTCTCTTAAACCGAGGCAATCGCGTTTGTAGATCGTAGAGACCACCGGCAAATGCTCTAGCGAACTGTTTCGTAACGGAATTTGCGTACAAAACCTGACCGTCATTCACGCCGCGCACGCGCTACGTCTGTACTATAGCCCGAACGCGTCTAAGGTAATTATTGTTTCGTTTACGAACGAAAATCGAAAAAGTCGAGTGAAAACGAACGTTCTATTATTGAAATAATAACGAGACGGCCTTTTTGATCCGGTACAGATACTGGCGTCGGTCGACTGGAGTGAAACCGACAGCGGTGTACCGTTCGCGAATAAGTGGCTGACCATTACGGAATCGCCCGGGAAGTCGGTAACCGCTAGTATCCCGACATTGGAACTGGACGTGACGTTCATGACTTCGAATCAAGGGTTCTCGATAAGGATGCCGTCGCATTTATATTACGACAGAACGGAAGGGCTGTGCGGTAGTTGTAACGGAGATACCGCGGACGATATGGCCGCGCCCGGTGGCGATATTCCGGTGAACGTCGACGAGTTCGTGAACGGGTGGAAAGCGAACGGGACCGGTGCGGATTTTAATAATCTATTAATCGCGACGTTTCGATGACCAACCGCCGTTCGTTTGGCGATTTTAGAATTCGGACGGTGCGAGACCGCCGTGGACGCGACGAGGGAAACGACAGAAGAGACGTGCACCGCCCCGAAACCGGACGTCGACCCGTGTCTGAAGCTGTTGGACGCGACAATATTCGGCCAATGTCACGCGATCGTCGACGCCGATCTGTACGTGAAGAAATGCCATTCGATCCTGTGCCAGGGGCTGGAAGGGTCGTTTTGCCATTCGCTAGAAGCGTACGTCCGCGAATGTCAATCGTTCGGGGTGTGCGTGGACTGGAGATCGCCGAACCTGTGCCCGTATTCGTGTCCAGAGGGCAAGTTGTCCCGGACGGTGTGGCCCCCGCGGTATTCTAAACGCGAACGACGTGCCCGCAGGGTTGCTGTACAAGGCCTGTTCGTCCGGTTGCGAGGAGACGTGCGATAACTACAAGTCGCTGCGGTCCGGCGAGACGCCCTGCAAAAGTTTGCCGACGGAAACGTGCTCGTGCCCGACCGGGCAAGTGTTCAACAGCAACAGCAGCGCGTGTGTGGACGAAAATCGGTGCGAACCGTGCGACGGCGCCGGCCATTTCGACGGCGACACGTGGCTGGCGGACAAATGTACGACGTGCACGTGCGCCGCCGGTTCGAAAACGGTACGGTGCGAGAAGAAACAATGCGTCCAACCGTCGTTCGTCATTTGCCAGACCGGTTTCAAATCGGCGAAAGACGAACGCGGCTCGGACGAATGCTGCGAACGGTACACGTGCGGTGAGCGAAATTCCGGTTCCGGGTTGCTACGATCCCGGCGACGTACGGTCGGCCGAACGTTCGTAACCGAAACCGATACCGTTCAGTTCCAGAGACGAACGTCGTGCAGAATTGTACGGACATCGCGACGCCCGTGTGCGCGACGGATCAAGTGGCGAAAATGGAGTTGACCGCCAACGGTTGCAGGCGATTCATTTGCGGTGGGTACACGTCGCGTTTGTTCCGTGCACGATACTGATGAGCGCCGACGGTTAAATATTCGTAAAACAGAATGCAAACCGAAGGACGAGTGCCCTTCGGCGGTGCCGGACAACGACGTGGAACTGCTGCCCGGCATGGTCAACGTGATGAACAACCAGGGCTGTTGTCCGTCGTTCCAGGCCGTTTGCGCGCCAGAAACGTGCCCCGCGCCGAAACCGTGTCCCGCGTACCACGAGAAAATCCCTATCGACGGTCGCAGTTGTTGCCCGCTGTTCAAGTGCGGTGAGTGTTCGCGGGTGGGCGAGTGTCCGAACGATTTCGTTCGAACGCGCCAATATCGTTTTCATTCCTAACCGACCATTTTTGTCTCCGTTAACGTTGGTCGTCCGGCAAAGTACGATCCCCCCCCCCGAAACGTAATCGACTTGTATTTCATCGCCGTTACTATATTTCACTAGCGCCATTTACCGGAACGCGTAGAAACAAGTATTTAGTATTAAATATATAGTAAACGACGATTTTCCCACTTTTGTCGCCGTAATCGGTCGTTTTACGGTAATTCGTAAAAGTCGGAACTGCCCTTTGGCCCGTATGGTAAGGTGTCCGGGAGTTTTCCCAAAATCGATCGGTACGATTTCGGACGCAAAACCTCAAGTTTTATCCGGGCGTGTTCGTACTTTCGTACACGCACGGCGCGTGTAATCGGTTGTCGACGAACGATCTTGTAAGGGATTATTCGTCGTTTTTGCGACTCGTCTATTGCAGCGTTGCCGAATAACACGTGCATTTACGAATACGAATGGATGGCCTCGACGGAGGGCGGCGAACGCAAGCGGACCGAACACGAAAGGGCGGTAGACTTGAAACGAGTGAGTGGTATTATTATTATTATTATTATACGACCGCGGCGTCTGCCGACGTACGTATAATATAATAACGCGAACCGGTCGTGTGCACAAGGCGGACGACCGTTGGGAAGACGGACCGTGTCGGTCGTGTCGCTGCGACGGGTCGTCGACGCGAGGCACGTGCGACAGAACGGAATGCGGCGCACCGCCGACGAGCCCCTCCGACTACGTGATCGTGTCCCGTCCCAAGTACGGACAGTGCTGCCCGGACTACAGGAGAGAGTCGTGCGTCCACAACGGGACGGTGCGCGACGTCGGCACCGAGTGGACGTCCGCGGACCCGTGCGTCACCGTGGCCTGTAAGCTGGACAGCAACGGCGAGGCGCTGATGACCGAATCCGTGCGCAGCTGCAACACCGAGTGCCCGTTGGTATGTCCCTCGGACTATGTCGGCCCGTTCGGGTCCCGAGACAGCTCGTCGACGGGGACGAAACGCGTGAACGTGGCGGGCGTTCGAACAATACCCGCGGGATGGTTAACGGCGGCCCGGGCGGTTATAGATACCGTTTTGTTGTCCGACCGTTTCGGACATTATCCGGCTGAACCGAGATTAATACGGGGGAGGGGGGGGGACGATAAAAGTTAATCGGTACGCGCGCGCTTCTTCGCGCGTAATTCCCGGAGAAATAGCCAAACGAATCCCCGTACGATAACGGTAGCGAAGGGATTACAAACGTCTTTCGCGTATCGTCGTAACGTCGGCAACGCGAAACGAAAATGGCGAGTTTGTCGATTCGAAATGTCACACATACGCGCGCGCGCGCGCGCCATCGTTAGCGTTGTAAAGTTATATACACGGACAAACGCGACGGTTGGAAACAACGTCAAAGAATAACGCTTAAAATTACCCGTCGCGCACTTAACGAAATATAATACGACGTCTTTTACGTACCTATCGAATGACCGACCGGCTTTATAACCATTATATTACGTATTACTGTTACCGTAGCAACGCGCCAAGTCGGGGGGGGGGGGGCACGTCGACGTTATCGGAATTCGAGGCGTTACCCGTAGTGGTAACGTGACGCGACACGATCGATTGGCGAAAAAAGTTTATATTTCGTTTAGGGATGGACGTACACGCCGCCGTCGGCGAACAGCTGTTGCGGCGCGTGTTTGCAAACGTACTGCGTGATGCAAAACAAAACGTACGCGGACAACGCCACTTGGACTTACGACAACTGTACGTCGTTCGTTTGTTCAAAGTCCGAATTCAACGAGGTAAGTGCGCGCGTCCTACGCGAACGCAGCCGGCGAAATGGTACACGAATCCCCGATTGGGGAGGGTCGCGTTTTTCGATTCGAGGGACTTACGAAAAAAGAAAAAAAGAAAAGAAATTCGTCTTCGTAATTTTATTAATCGAACCGTCGAAACGACGTGGTTTTTTTTACCGTTATTTATCATTGGCGAAACGCCGTCCGTAATAAACCATAACGTTCGAGAGTCATTAGGAAGCCACCGTAGTCATTATTATTGCTCCCGGAACGTCAACGAACTCCGTGAGTACGTTTTTTTCGAAAAACCTAATAAACCGAAAACGAGATCTCAAGTGTCCGGCGCACGTTCCGGGGGGGGGGGAAGAGAGAAATGGGAGCCCTTCTTTACCGCGGCGACCGTGCCTACAGCGACGATTCCATTTCGTCTCCAGTTTAACATTTTACCGGCGTACCACACGTGCCCGAACATCGGAGACTGTCCGGAAAATCGGATCTATTACGACGGGTGCTGCGAACGGTGCAACGTCACGGACGTGATCCCGAAGGACGACCGAAGTCTGTGCGCGCCCGAAACCGTGCCCGTCAACCAAACGATCGGTCTGGTGACCGAAGACAGTCCGTTTCACGACGCGTGCGCGAACGCGGAGCCCATCGTCGGATTCGCGGAGTGCCGGGGCCTTTGCGATTCGTACACGTACTTCAACAAGAGTGAGTAGCGCGCCGCCGTCGTTCGTACGCGGAACGTAATACCGCCGCCGCTAATACCGTTCGGTTTTCTAGAAACGGCCAAACACGATTCGAAGTGTCAGTGCTGTCAGCCGGTCCGTTACGACAAACTGTCCGTGGCTTTGCGGTGCAAGGACGGGTACCGGTACGAGAAGTCCGTGACGGTACCGTCGGCTTGTTCCTGTACGGCGTGCGGCGGCGAAAGCTTCTCCATAAAGAGGTCGCGCAAATTTTGAAACGCACGGCGGACGGTGACGAGACGCGCCGAGCGGCGCTTTTTCGCGATTTATCCGTTTCAACGCGCCCCGAACACCACGCGGGACTTATCATTATAGTTATTACTTTACTAACGAAATAAAGGCCGAATATTTATATTAATCGCGTAGTTTTTTTTACGTCGGACAATTAAGCGACTCGCGCTTGTCACGTTGGCACGCCTGAAACGCGTGTAGCCGCCGTACGCTCGGTTACACACGGCCTACATTCGTTTTCGTTAGATTTGACGTAAAAAAAACTACTCCTTATCCGACGCGTTAAAGGCCCCGCGAACGTTTTAATTAGGAGTGAAAATACAGACGACGTCGTTTCGTCCGCCGTATTCGTTAGCGTTTTTTTCCCCTCCGCAAATTACTTTTTCCACCTTTGTACCGTTCCGCGTCTCGTTTCCCCATTCCCAAATTCGACTTTTTCCTTAACGGACGTTAGTTATTTAGCCGCCTATACATCGCGTCTACATTCCGGCCACAACAACGCCGAATGGTGGTTCCGTCTCCGAAACGTTTAACTATATCGTTAATTCGATTTCCGTTCGAAATTACGCGTATTCCGTCGTCGTGTATAACCGTTTTACTCACTAAGACCGCAATTTGAACGACGTCGCTTTGATATCGTAAATGGGGACCGCGGTACGTTCTCCGTAATAACGTTGCCGGTAACGGTAAATCGAATTTCGAAGAAAGATCGCGAGAAATCATTTTCAATATATTTAAGTCGGTCGGTTGTTGCGTATGAAAACGTAAAGTATTCGTCGAAATTTGTCGGGACTTTTTAAAAACACGGCTTTCGCGTCGCGCATTGTCAAAGTAAATAGATTTCCTACGACGGAGTCGCGACGCAAAGGGTGTTAACGATGGATCGGCGTTTCTTAGAAAGGGCGCCAAGCGCCACTATTGTGCGGTCGATCGGCGTAGTATTAGTAGTATTTTCGATATGACGCGAGCGTCAATAATACCTCGGTGCTGTTTGTGTACACCGAAACGCACGAAAGCGTCGACTACGGAACGCGCGATTTTTATGTTTACGTGGCCCGGGCGGGGAAGGTTTTTGCCAATGTAACGCGACGATGGCGAGCGGTCGTTTCCGACGATTTATCAATTATGTATATATATATATCGATCGACGTTGAAGGAACGCGGAACGACGATTTTCACCGGGTACGTTTTAGAGTTTCGAAACCGTAACGCCATTAAATATACTTCCTCGTAACGACGTTATTATATTATTATTGTTCGTTAACTTCGAGAACCTTCCGTTTCGACGTTCAAAGACGTTACGTAAAATAATCGTACTCGATTGTACCGTAAAACGCGAATATATATATATATATTATAAACGGTAGAGAATTCGGCCGTAAATCGTCGGACAACGGGCGAAACGAGGAAATATTTAGGTAATTTCCCACGTTCGAAAGGTTTTCGAAATAAAAAAAAATTCGCGAATTCGAATCATTTACCCGAGTACGTACGGTTCGTTATTAGAACGACGATTCGCTCCGTGAAATTTCTTATCGTTCGTTGTTTTCGTATTTTCCAAAACGTCCGTCACATTTCGATCGAGTAACGTTTCGTCGGTCGTATACATATATATTCGTTTTGTTTATAAAGAAAAAAAAATCGCTTTTCCGGTCGGTCGCGTTCTCGCTATTTGTCCGACGACACGACGGAATTTGTACCTTTCACGTTTCGCGAAATAACTCGTCGCTAGCCCGGCGGACGTTCCGCCAATAATTTGTCGCCGATCGTGTTTATACGTTCAAACGGCGACTGATCGGACAAGCGTCCCGGCGTTCGAAACGGTTGTACGCAGTAAACGGATAATGACGACGACGTAGCCGGACGATTTTACAATAACGTCGAGTAGTGAACGTATTAAGAATTTCACATTCGGGTTCGGGCAAAAACACGATCCCGTTTTCGATTAACGAGTTCGTTACGGAAAAATGGCGTTTTTTCACAAAGTATAATACACGCACGGAGCGCACTTGACGGGCGCCGTTTAATAACCATAGCGATCGCAATTACGTATCCGGCGGCCGTGTTCGTCCGGGGCGTTTTCGTACACCACGAAAACCGCGCGATAATAGTAGTGAAAAAAAAAAAAAAACCCCGCGAAAAGTTACGAAACACTTTTACGGTCGCGCTAGTGGCGTAACAATACTAATTGAATAATTAATACTCGGCGGTAAGTCGGAATTAAAATCGTTCGCGCGGGACGCATTACACGCGTCAAGTGCAAGAGCTGTTATGTATTACAATATAGTCGAGTTGGTCGTTACTGTTTCCGTACTATTCGTACGTTAAACGTCTGTCCGCGACACGGTACGTCGTACGCACGTTCGTCTCGGTTCGGCGACCGACGCCGTTCAGTTTGCCGGCGGACGTTCACTCGTTTATTTTCCGGGATTTTTTCGTATCCGTACGTCGTACCGATTCGAAACCTATCGGGGCCTTTTTGTCGTTTATCGGCCGAGTTGTCCGCTTTTGGGCGTAGTTAAAGGAACGTTTTTCCCGACGGTCGGGCCGTCGTTCGGTGTCCGCGAAAGTACGGACAATTGTTCGTTCTTGTACCGATTTCGCGGCAGGTGGTGATGGGAGGAGGGTTTGTTTCGTCCGTTCGACAATATTTTTCACCACCGACTAATTCGCCGGCGTACGTGGGGGCCTTTCGAAGTAAGCTATACATTTCGAACGCCCCGTATACGTACTTCCCATTACGCGTATTACCGTTGCCGGTATCCCGCGGTTAGGGTCGCTCGTCGCGTACGCATCGCCAATGTATCGGACGCGCGTCAAATATTTAACCGCGTTTCCACTCGCTTTCTCTCGCTCACTCGCCCGATTGTTATCGACTCGTGTTTTATTCAACCGCGTCGCGAAACGCAACTATATAACCGCCAGCGTATTTACGGTCCAAAGTTCCCCTCCTTCTAGTAACTACCTACTTAGGTCCGTCCACCTCGTGCGGCCATTTAATACGTTTCTAATAGCGTGGAATTCCTCGTAGCCGGTCGTTTTAACCCGCGAAATACGAATCGATTTACCGCTCACCGTCGAATGTACCGCGCGCGCCTCACCGTTCTGTAAACCGGACGCCGGTTGGTGGAAACGTTTTCCGTCAAGCTCGTACGATTTACTGTTATCGTTATCGACGGGAACGTTTCGAATCGCTTTCCCGGTGCCCCGTAATTTTCGGCGACGAGGGCACTAAACGGCGCGACCGTTTTAGCCGAGCCGTTGACGTTCGGACCCGGATAGAGTTTCAAATTGAATCGTCGATGACGATCGCTTTTAGATTTATCACTGTTTTCGAAAACACCGAGCGTTTGTATTCGGTACGTTTCGTACATATTATCGGTTTTGTTTTCGATCGCCAATGGTTATATTGTACAACGTTTTATAGACACAACCACCGCGTTCCGACCGGTCGTCAAGTTGAATAGCAACGACGACAGTGGCGCGCGGCCGAACAAACCGAGATATTCGTAACGGCCGGTCCGTGTACTTACGTAATGTGAACGGACGTTCGAAGTATTTCGCCGGGTAAACATATCGCCGGAACACCACCGACGCGTTCGACAGTTTCGCGAATTCGAGGTACGATTTTAAGCGGTTACACGCGGACAGCGATCGACCGACGGTTGTTTATCGCCGAGCCATTCTGTGGGAACGCTTAAAAGCGAACCGCGCGGTTTGTCGTAACGGCTTGGACGTTCGTAAATTCCAACGTGTTACCCGACGTACACTAGTCGACCAAGCTCGTGAATATTCGCCTTTTCGTACGGCGAAAAGTTCGCGCAGAAAAAATGTCGGCGGCCGCCGTCGTTATTTCGTATTGTCGCGGGCGCGCAGAACGTAACTTTGTTTCGCCCCGAACTCGCCGGCACAGACCGTTTTCGCCGGCGAAGATTTACAATAATTAATCCGGTTAAACCGACGTCGATATAATAATAATAATAATAGCTAAACTCGTATTATTATTCACGGACTGGCGAACGCGACAAACTATTCTAATAATCGAAATCAACCCTTAGGAAACGAAGGTGTGTGTGTGTGTGTATATATGTACGACGCTTCTCTCTATTCGCCGCGCGGTATTACATTCGCGTTCCGAACGGCCTTCTGTCGTCGTAATTCAATTTGTTACGAATAACTTCGCGTTTAATATAGCGCCCGGTTGGGTGCTTCCTACGTCCAATTCGACCGCCTATTGTCCCTGCGCTCCTGTTATCGGGTAATAATAATTGGTCGTTTGAGGAACCGTCGCGAATTCCGCAACCGGCGTCGGCGGTCGTTTCACAAAATCGGCCTTTTTCCTTTACCGGAATTCGATAAGCGAATTGTTCGCCGGCCCGCGCGATTTACGTACAACCGCTCGTAATTATTTCGTACCGCGGCGATATTGTTCGTTCGTTTCAACCGATCATCGCCGATCGTTTATGGATCCTATCGCGACGTACAGCGGAGGACGCTATTTTCGTTATTTTTTTCCCGTACGAATTCCTCGTCGCTAACCGTTCGAGCGCCACGGACCGTTCCGGCGATACCGCCCGGTAAAATAATAATTTATAATAAAATTATCGTAAGTTCGCTATCGCGGTAGTGTTCCGTACGGATATCGTTCGTCGCGCCGTTTTATAAATAACGTCCGGCCCGGTAGTTTTTTCGGTAAAAATAAGAAGCGTTTACCGAAAAACGTCAACGGCGAGCCGATAGTAACGATTAAAACGAAAGAAAACCCGAGCGGTGTCTAAATATCGTCTCGATAAATTTTAACGTAAAAATTACCGGTCCATTAGGCACTACGTCCTTATCTCATTTGGTCCCCGAAAAGGGTTTATTATCCTTTTAATCGGCCAGCGGGGCTTTTGTCGTACGTATCTATCGTATAGACGGGCGCGCTCCAGCGAATTACTCGTACGTATCGTCGTCGTTATTATTATTATTGTACGAAGCGAATATTTCTATTTCGGCGATTGGTTTTCGTCGATCGTCGTTCCGTTTACTTATCGAATATTTTCGAAATTATATCCCCATCACGATACGACAAACGAAATTTCAAAACGGTAATCTATATATTTGTTTACCGTATCTTATAGAACCGAAATAAACGAACGTAATCGCGAACTTAACGGTCCGTTTACGAACGTTTATTGTTTAAAAACGACGGAGGGGGTCGCTTTCGCGTAGTTCAGCAACGGAAACGAACGTCGTTACGGCAATTAATACCGTTAGGTGGATGACGATATTATATTACGGCCAAGTCGGTGACCGCCGGACGACACGTCCGACTTAAGCTGGGCGATATTAAACGTTCCGATACAGAAGTCCGCCGGTGGTTAATTGACGGGTCGGCCGTCCCGAATCGAAAACGTTGCCCGGACAATGTGGACGTAGTCGTAGTAAATAACGGAGCGCGAAAGTATCGAATTTTCGGGAACATCCGCGACGGAAAAACGACGCGCACGAAAATACGGCGACGCGTGTTCGCGGGGACTCTGATCGTTCCGATCACGTCGAGATTTCATGTACGGTCGCGTGAAAACTTACCGTAACCAGCCGCGGTTTCGGTGTTTAAATAGGCCCGTGTAACCAGTACGTGCGGTAAACGTTTTCTTGTTCTCGTGCGGAGTAGAAGTTCGTCGTTATGTACCGTACGTAGTAAAAAAACTCGCCTTCCGCCGGGGATTCACTTGTCGCGTAACGGGCCACGCTCGAGGAGTCCCCGGTACGATTTCGATCAACTTTTATTCAAAACTTTTCGCCCGCTTATCTTCTTATTATTGCCGCAATAACGGCGCGAGTTTCGCATAAATTACGACGAGTTTCGAAAGTTGGCGGCCGGTGGTGGTTTTTGTAATCGGTGCTCACCGCCGGCGTCCGAAATAAAACGCTATCGCCGCACGAACGTTTACGACGCGTAAAACGTTGGTACGTAACGGCCCGGAGCCGACCACCGTTCGTCGGTGATCGACGTCGTCGTCGATAACGGACGCCGGCGAATCTGTCCGTTAACGCGCGTAGGTAAAAAAACGGCAAACCGGCGGCCCGCGGGACTATAGCAACCGCGGTCGACGCGCGCGGTTCCGTCGTTCCGGACGGGCGCGTCTTTGAAAATTTCGGATTCGCGCACGCGGTTTTCCCGATAACTCGGTCGACACAACGTTGGCGCGCTTACAACGACGCTCCGTACCCGATACGTTTCTCCCGTTATCGAAAATAATAATTTAAAATTCAAATTTCGCGCCCGACCGTACTATATCGTTCGGCGGCGATTATAATAATATATCGCGTAGACGCGAAAGTACCGCGGTCTTGTGTTGTAGGCGTCGATGGAAAATTATGTAAATTCGCTTATCGTGGCCTATCGACGTATCGCGCGTTTGGGTGTGTGTGTGTTTTCGACACGATTTATACCGCGAGTGTGTTTTTCGCGCCGTTCCCCGGGCGTGTTGCGAATTTTATATTAACGCGCGGACTACGTAAATCGGTAAGGACTAGGCTCCCGCGCTAAATGGATCCCTCCATTCCCCGGTCACCGACGACGGCGATAAATTCCAATTTCGACCGCGGCGTTAATCATTGTCGCGGTTCATCAGCGGCCATAAATAATGCCGGCCGTACATTTGCTTAGGTACGTCTAATTTCCCAAAAGGTTACGCGGCCGTGAACGAACGCTGCGCGAAAACACGAACGCGCGCGGACGCGTTTTTCCAATTAACGCGCCAAAAACGGTTCATTTTCGTTCGGTCGGGGCGTCGCCGCGTGGAATAATTTAAAGAGAACGCGCGCGCGGGGAGAAGAACGATCGCTTAAGCGATTCCGAAATATTCGCTATTGGTTTTTAACGGCGAAACGAAAGAAAAACGAAATCGCCTTTTAATTACTCCAATTTCCGAACGCGAGTCGCTACTATTATAATTCGTGTGTCTACCCGCGATAATAACGCGAAGAGTCGAACATTAATCAATTCGGACGAATCGCACGGTTATTATCCGTTTCCGTAAGTACACGTTCGCGCGTTTCGAAAATCCGAATACCGATAGAATCGTCCGTGTTTAATTTTCGATTTCGAAATTCGACGGCGGGCCATTTGTTTCCGGACGATCGTTCACGGTTTCGATTTTAACCAATAGACTTCTTATATATATATATGCTTTTTACGTCAAAAACAAGTGGTCGGCGCTACAACGTCGACGCGATTGTTCGGAAATTATTATTAAACTTTCGACCGTTTTATTGCGAAACAACGTAATGTACCGTGAAATGTTTTCAAAGAATGTTGTATCATTATTTATCGCGTCTTAATTTTCGACGCGAAATCTTCGTAAGTAGCAGCGAGGCGTGTTACGCTAAAATTGAAATTGTCTAAAATTAAACGTTTTTAACTAAATCAGACGGTCCTTTTATATGTAGAACGGCGACGATCGTACGCGTTTTGTCCAAAGTAATTCCGGTACGGTCAGGCGTACGTTTTACGCCATCAACGCGCGCGCGTTTCGCTATTCGTAACTTCGAACAATTCGATATCGTTCCTCGTTCGTGTCGAAACGAACGACATTACGTACAATCGTATACGTCGCGTTCAAGTGAATAACGCGCAGAGAAATTGTCCCGACCTTTCTAATAATCTTAAACTCGTAATTATCGTAATGGCGCGTAACGGACGGTTCTAGCCGCGCCAGTAAAAACGCTACGGGGCGTGTACGTAGCGTAAACGTCGCCCGTAGAAATCGTAAAGCACCGAAAGAAAGATAAAACAAATAGACGTAATTTTCGTTCGGGCAAAATATCTCCTACGATTAAAGCATAATTTCGGTCCGTCCGTCCGGGCGATTAGTGACGCGCGTGCGTTGTATAACGCTTTCGAGCGCGCGCGTTAGAAAACGCGGAAAACAATTAATTCGACATTTTCGGCGAAAATTAATCCTCAAGTTATCGTTATTACGTCGAAACCGTCGTAATCGGACGCCATATTTAACGGGGAAAAAACCCGGACTCGCAACAATTACGCCGTTAATCGGACGAACACGCGGGTAACACAGCGTGACGTTTCGACGGTCCGTAGGGTTTTCGGGACCGACGTACGTCGGATTCGGGGCTAAGCGCGGGAAATCGTTTCGAAAACGAACTGTTGGCGTTGTCTCCTAAAAAGCGAAACGGTAATATTCTCGTAAGTCGCCGGGTTTTTAATTATTCCGTCAATATTTAAACGGAAAATCGTGTACGCGTACGCACGAAATAGAACGCGCCCGACGGAAAACGGACGTCCCCGCGTTTACGGGTAAACAGCGATAAAAGGGTTCCTCGTTATTATTATTTAAGAGAAACGGAACTCGTGTTTTATATATATATATAACGTTCGTTGAAAATTACGCGGAAAATTCGTTTCGATAATAATCTATATACGAATTTACAAATAAAGTGGATAATTAAAATCGAAGGAAATATTAATTTAAGCGTTTACCGTAATTCGGAACGACGAATTTATTAAATAAATATACGCGCGCCGCGTTCATTAATTATATTTCATTCGCAAAGGTAAAACGAGCGCGCCAAGTCTTTTATATACGTACACTAAACGTACCGACGTCAGATAATTTAAGATAGCGAATATTTTTATAGCGCCGTATTTTTCATTTTTACATTGTTCCGGCGACGCGCAATCTTTTCTTTTGAAATTACGCTCGACGGCTTTTAATTCGCGTACATTTGAACGGCGCGACTGTATACGTACGCGCCGTATACATTCGCGTTTTACTTCGCCGTCGTTTACCTTCGAATTACGGGCACGTTTACTACCGGAATATTCGTTTCGCGATTCGGCCGTACGCGGCGCGTCCGTTCGCGCGAAAACCGATACTACTACGACGCTTAAAAAAATTATCGAAATAAATATCGAACTTTACTCGGGACAAGTGGCGGGGAGGGGACAAAAAAACCAACGACGCCGCGTGTTCCGAACGGGTTATATCGATTCGTTTTAGAACCGTAAATCACGTTCGTCCGAAAAGTTTCTCGGGTATTTAAAAGTCGCCACGGTCGTTTTAAAAAAAAAAAATCAACTATTTTACACGCCCGGTAGGCGTACGGCGCGGGCCGAGAACTTTTACCGTAACGCGATTACAATACGAAACCGTCGTGGACGGCGCGTGTTGGTTGTCCCCCCGGGCGCAATTAATGTTCGATGGGTGTCGGAGTAGGTTATCGAAATTCGCCGAGCGCGACCGTAATCGGATTTCCCGAAAAATCGAAAACCAACCGTTGGAACGTTCGTGGGTACACTACCCGTGCCGAACGTATTTCGTTTATTACGGGACAAGTTATTCGGTAACGACGTCCGTTTGTCGGTTTAAAAATTGACGTCGTTAACTTCTCGGTTACCATTATTAACTTCGTCGGTCCGCCGCGTCCGTTAACTGTGTGCTGTTTCGTTCGCGCGGACCGCTGGTGCGAAAACGACGGACGAGAAAAATTCGTCGGCGAACGTCGCCGTCGTTAGTTCATACGTTCATTGGTCGCCGTCAATCGCGCTGAACCGATAAACGTTTTCCGCGTTCGCCATTCGTCCAACACCTGAATTTCGGTGTTTCGACAAATACATATCGCCGCCCTCGAAAGACGGCCAGGGCGTATATTATCAAAAACGCGGCAGGCGGGTGGAAAATATTCGAGTTCACGAGAACGTCGTACCGGGATTGTTTTTTCGAATATACGGCTCAACGATTATGACAAAAAACAAAAGTGGATACAAAGCGAAATTACGTACGATCGTACCCAGCGACCTTAATTAAGTTTAAAATCGACGAGATCGTATTACTAGAACGTTATTATCGAACCGGTTCGTCGATTATGTATCGCCGTTGGTTAAGCGTCCGTCGCGTTCGTGTAATAGAATCGATTGTAAGGAGCGCTCATCCCCCCCGGGAGAGCCGTTCGATTTCGTGTTACGCGGTGTTCGGTACGCGCGAGTACGACTATAGAATGGGAGCCAATCACCGCATTAGGTTTCACGCGAGAAGCCGTATAACGTATAAGTGGACGATAAATTTTTAAAAAAAAACGGACCAAAAAATCGTACGGGACGATTAACGAGTAAAACGTAACTCGGGTCAACGTAGTTGCGACGAGCCGTCGCCGACGTCTCGAACATAGAGAAACGTCGACGATTTCGCGGCGATTTTTCCGTCACGCTTTTCCGATTGCTCGGTCGTCGTCGGGCCGGCCGTGTGTCGTCCGGAGCTCGGGGCCGACTCCGTAATTTGTTTATCGGACCGGCGCGCTCGATTTACATGCATAATGTACGTTTTTCATTAGCGTCCCGGTCTTGACCGGTTTAAACGCGCGCGCCTCTGTCCGACGCGATAAAATATTCACCCGGTATATGTATAATACGTTTGTCCCGAGAAACGCGCCGGTCTGAGGTAAATTAGCGAACGCCGCGCGCTTGGAAGGCGAATTTGAAAACCGACCGACGCTTGACGTCTCCAAATGGGTTTGCGCGCGCGGGTCAAGGCGAATTGACGAATAATATATTGTACCTCGACCACGGTTGGCCCTGTGTGGTAACAACACGCGCGCGTATCCGGCACGTTCGGGAAATATCCTCGGGACGCTACTTTCGACCGCCGTTTCAATATTACTGACAGTCGCCGTAGACGTCTGCGACACGGCGCATTTATTTGTCACGGAACGACGCGAAAAGTTATTTTCGAGCCCGTCCCGCGGTACTGTGTGTGTGTGTGTGTGTGTGTGTGTGTGTGTGTGGACGCGGGTTCGTTTTTATACTTTTACGTCGATCGGGCGAAAAACAGACGACACCTGTTTGGAAATCTACGCGCGTTGATAGGCGCGTTTTTTGCGCGCCGTCTCGAGCGTCCGCGATTACGGCGCCGAATTTCGGAATTAGAATCTCCTTATCTCGTCGAACAAAAACAAAAAAAGAGAATACGTCCCGTCCAGTTTTTAGTCTGTGCTCGATTTCGGACTGGTTGTTTTGCGATTCCCGGTAGATGGTCGCGAGGAGAGAAGATTCGGAAGCAGCAAGAACAGAATTGAGCGTGGGAGGAAGAGGAGGAAAGGGAAGACCAATGAAGAAACGACTGAACGGGATTGAGTGTGATATGAGGACAGCTGGTGTGTGCGTGAACGACGTGAGAGATCGAGTCAAGTGGAGGTTGAGGACCAAGGTGGCCGACCCCGAATAGCTGGGAGAATAAGGCGAGGAGGAAGAAGAAGATTGGAAAATTAAGCGATCCGTAATTGACAATTTCGATACGAGGAAGGAATAGTCGGCACCGAGTAATCGTAACACTTCGAACAGCGTTCGATTTTCGTTTGAAATCACGACTCCCCCCCTTTAACCGTCTAGGCGGATCACCCGGCACAGAGTTTAGGGTTAGCGGATTTTCGAATGGTTCGCGAAATAGTTCGCGGGAAGTTTTCGCCTTCCGTTTCTCGGACCGTTCGAGTTCTTAAATCCGAACGCGACGGACGGTTTCTCTAACGACGTACCGCCACGTTTCCGAGGGAGGAAATTTCGCCGTAAAGTACAATCGCGAAAAAGTGATTGCCGGGTACGTTCGTACGTATTCGGGAAATTCGCCTACGCCGGTTTCGCCCGGGGGCGATATCGAACGGAAAAAACAAAATTCGTCGCGATCCTCCCCACCACTAATTCATCTACACCGCCGGCTCTTCGACGTCTCTGAATTATACACACGCACATACATTAATGATATACGACGGGCGAAAATCGTCCGTCTGAAATATCACGTAGCGGCCGTAGATTATACTTATTGATACATGTATCACGTACTTACGTCGCGCGTTCCGGCGGTTTATACTTTCGTAGCACAATAAATATACTCGCGTGTACCACGTGGTCCGCACACGTACCGCGGTATATAAAACGTCATTAAAACGTTTCCCGGAACGACGGGCACGAACTGTGTTTTCGCTCAGTACTCCCCTCGCCGGTCTACTCCCCACCGCACCAACCTCTCTTCGGAGGGTTCGTACGAAATTTACGCGCGCGAACACGTACCGTTCATTCGCTCTTCGCTTAACGAAACGATCGGACCCGATCGGACGCATCTCGCGACCGAATTGTTCGGCAATTTTCACCACCCGACCGGGACGCGGGCGCGGTCCACGGATTCGTCGCGAGCACGGGCCCGCGGGCAGCGATACTCGAGACTTGACGGGATAAACATCTACAAATTATCTCGTACAAAACGATTATCTCTTTTATCGACGGACATTACAGTAGCGGATTCGCGCGTATCCGTAAATTCTTAATTTATTCGTCGGCAACACGAAAGTATTCGTTTGAAGTATTTTTAATTTAATACGCGCGCGTATCGTGACGATAGGATTAAATTATTAATTGTCCCGGTCGTCGGATTTACTGTACCGCGTAACTCTGAACTTTATATACCGAAAATAAATAACGAAAAAATACGCTTTGATATGTTAATAAAATGAACGAAAAATAAAAGAACTCCGGTGGCGGTGGGGTGGGTCTTGGCCCGTCCGGACGGGTGACCGGCGAAGTACCGTGCACGTTGGCACTGTTATTTCGACTTTAAAAACGTTTTATAGTCCGATCGATTTTTTTTTAAACGTACATGGCGAGAACAAAGCGACGATTCTCGGGTTTTCGTTCCACGTCGCTTTTCAAAAGAAATTATCGCGAGATTCGTTTCCAGAGTTCACGATTGGAGCCCGTAAAGGCGGCCGCGGCGTGCCCGAATTGAATTACCGCGACACAATACATTTAGGACAGGTTTTTTTCCAAAACGGCCCGGAAGTGTTACGATCGGTGAGTTTTAAACGTTCGCGGCGGAGCCGTCCACGCGGTTAGTTACGAAACGGTAATGCGAAAAAAACAACGAAAATGCCGTCAAACGTCGTGTGTGTGTGTGTGTGCGCGTGGGTTGAGAGGTGACCGTCGTTACCATTGTCCCCAACGCGGTCAAATTCCTCCGTGTACCGCTAGTTGGGCGGTAGTCCGCGCACGTGCCGTCGAAAAAGCCCCGCGCGTTTTCCGAACGAATATAATGACGCCCTTTGGAAACGCGAAAACGATTTCAATCCGGCGCACCTGACGGACGAAGGGCGATTTGCGTACGGACGTCATTAATAACCACCGTCCCCGCATCCGTCGTCGCGACTATTCCCCGGACCTGTGGCCTTTTTACGCGACCGTTTACCCGTCGCCCTTAGTTTTTTCGCGCCTTTGAATTACTCGCGCGTGTACGACGCCCGTTCGTTCCGCCGAGTAACGTACGAACGTACCGAATCGACGGACGAACGGCGGGCGGTTAGGTTATTGTTTTTTTTTACGCGAAAACGACGCGTACGGAAAATGATTAGTGATATCAATACGCGCGCGTACGTTTCGCGTTTTCCAAAGTCGGCCCCGGGACCGATAAATTATCGAGATCGTATCGACGGCTGTGCGCCGGAGTAGCGATTTGGACGGACGCGATAAATATATGAGTACGACGCGACTCGTCGTAATCGTCGGAAAACGGCGGAATAACCGTTATCTCTCGAACGGATTTAAAAGAACGCGGCGGGTTGACGCGCCTATACGGTAGGTCACCGTATCGGTACGCTATCCAATGGTTTACTATATTTCGTCGCGGTTTTACGGGCCGCCGTCCCGTCCGCTGTCGCCGAAACTATCGGCCGAATAAACGTCTAAATCCAATTTGGGTCGATATTATTTCCGAACGAGCTTTTAAACTCCTCGACCTCTCGTCGAGACCGTTACATATATATATACACACACGCATTTTTTGTTTAACGATTTATACGGCGGCGGTATCCATCGGCCTTTTGAAACGATAATAAACGGAAAAAAAAACAATACCGAAGTCGTCAAACGAAATGTCTATTAAAAACCGTACGGCGCTTCCGTTTTATATATTTTCTCGCGGAGTTTCGACCGTACCGTCGGCCGGGACAGACGTGAAAAATCGCCTCCCCCTTTCCCCCGACCGTTCGCGACGCGGATTTCCGTTCGGACCATTTCGGAAACGTTCTCGCCACGTACGTATTTTCCTCGTTTTATCGTTTTCGGTTTTTCGTAAATTTTTTTCGAAAATTCTCCGATCGTCCCCCCCGACAACGTCATTTTCGACCGTACCGCCGTAACGACGTATTCGTTCCTTTCCTATTTGTTCCGTAAACTAAGTGCCAATTCGCGGAACTTGGTTTACATTATTACGTCGAATTGTACGTTTCGTGATTTCGTAACGTTCGAAAATACGCCCTCTCGGTGGACAGAAATCGTTCGAGGCGCAAATAGCCGGCGTAATTTCGGTCTACGAATTATCCGGTTTAACGACGAAAACGAATAGACTCGGAAATGAAATTCGTTTTGCGAACGCGCGAAATTCCGACGGGTTATACACCATTTTTGTACGTCTCCGGTTAACGTTCCAACGAACGCCGAGCTAACATAAAAAAACGATCGTTAAACGGAATCGTGGAAATTACGTTAAAAACGCGCGGTTTTATTGCGTTGCCGATATCTCGTCGCGCCATTATTATCGTGAATACCGTTAAACGTTCCGAATTGCCGTGTACGTGTGTTTAGCGCGGAGAGCGTGTAGAGCGCGACCGGTACGACAAAGTCGTGTCGGCGCGGATTCGACGTTTGCGCCTGACACGCCCGGGCGCGCGTAAAAACGTCGAGACCGGCGCAATATCCGCGAATAATAAAACGAACGTATTATAATAGCGCGGAAAGGAAAATTGCCTCTACGACTCGCGTTACCGCGCGAAACGACGTACGGCGGGCCGCGCCGGCTGGCATGTTCGGCCGGCATAAGCCGCGTAAAAGTTTGACAGGTTTTACGACCCGACGCTTTAAACTTTGTAACGGCGGACGACATCTATTATGTTTTCGTAATAATCGTAAAATTAAAATACTGAAAAAAGGGGGTGGAGGGGGGGGCAGAGAGGGGGAAAAAAACGGAATCAAGGAACGGCGGGACCGTGAAGGGAGAGTGAGTAGCGGTAACCGAATTACGTGATACGCGAGCGCGTTTTATATTATTCGGATTTTAACGTCGTTTCGTCCGCGAGGGTTTAACGAGTTTATAAAATCCGTAAAAACGAAATTGCCGGGCGTCGAACGCGCCCTTTTAATAAATAACGTCGTCGCCGAACGCAATCGGGTTGTTGTCGCGCGGTAGTCGCCGTCGAGTGTACCGAACACGGTGTTCCAGACCCAATAATAAGTTACGGTGACCATCCGAAAATGGAAATATTTCGCCATTTTTCGAACACGTCCGTTTAATAGAGGTATTAACCGATAACGTACAATACGCCCGTGCCTATTGCTCGACTACGATAGCGACGGAGTTACCGTAATTCGGTGTTATTCCCCGAGCTTTTTTTCGGTTTTTTTTTTTTAGACGCCCTTTTTAGATTTTCGAAAATAATAATTCGATAACAAAAAACGATTTCACTCTTGTAATAATCGGCCGTTGAATCGGAATGAAAAATCCCGTAAACAACGTCTACGTGTTTAAATTCTTACGTTTATTAGAAAAAAATATAACCGATATCGATTTCGGTCCTCCGTACCTTCCAATCGTTCGAAACGACTCGCTCAAAAATTAAAAAATCCCGCCAAGGGACCCGGTACCGGTTCATCGTCGTGGCTGTTCGTCGAATTCGATTTGGACGGGCCGAACGAATTCGCTTTACCCGACCGTCCGTCCTTTGGCCAGGTACGTATTTTCGGGCTCGGTCGAAGGTCGAAGGGCCCGGTCGAAGGGCTCGGTCGAAGGGCCCGGCGACGAGGGTCCGAGACGAAAAATACGCCTATCCCGTAAACGAAAGTCACCCTCCCACCCAAACGCGTATTTACGATTGTCGCCGCGCGTATTGTCGTTTCCAAAGTTCCGCCGAAACGTTCGGCAATTACGAACATAATATCGCGTCGTTTATTACCGACCGCGCGTACACACCCGCCGCGGCCTCTCCCCCAAAACGGTATCCCGCGCCGCTCGCGTTATTATTTATTCATCGCGGACTTTACGACGTTTACCGTAAGCGACGTATATTATTATGATTATTATTTATTAAACATTTATTACGGTAAACACCTGGTACCGGGTTTAATACTTTTATACCAGGTACTCGAATATATATATATATACACGTGTGTGTTAAATTCGCCGCGCGGTTACGATAACGTTAGTATATTCGTATCGGTGACGCGAATAATAGAACGGAACGCTAGCTAGCACGGACGGATCCTTTTAAAAACTCAATAGCGGCACTCATGTGACGGAAGAGCCGGGGACCGAAACGTTTCGGCCCGCGAATAACGTTGCCCCTTTGACGTTCGCCGACCGGTATTTTCACGTGTTTTCCCCTTAAGACCGACCGGTCCCGGCGCACTGTTGTTCTAACCGTTGTTTTTATACCGACCGAAGCGAACCGCAAACGTTTAATAAATAATTTACTTCGCGGTAATATCGCCGAGTATTTTACCGAATGTACTTACGACCATCAACCATTACGAGCGGGCTTGAGTCGATGCACCCGTAAATGCCGCGGTCGGTGTAATTGTTTGATATTGAACGTAGCCGCGAGTCGCGTGATGGAAGAAAGTCGCGAAAACCGAACGGTCAGCGTAAGTAAGTTTACGAACAACGCGTTCGTATCGAACGCAATAATAACGTATTTCCGTCGACGCGCCGGTTTATACCGTTTAGTACGCGAAAATTTCGAAAATTTCGATTAAAAAAACGTACGGGCGTTTTTTTTAGTATTTTCGGATTTCGAAACGGTAGTCGGGTGAGATCGTCGCGGTTTTAAAAACACGTTTAATTTACGTGCCGTAAACCGCGACTTAACGCGAACAGAGCGTGGCGAAAACGCGTGTTTTTGGCACAATCGTTAAGTGTATTCGGATACGCGGTCCGATTTTACCGTCCGAATAGGTATTTAAAATAACTCTTCGAGTGTTTCCGTTTCGAAATATTCGTTCGATCCGACGTCGTTCTTCACAATGTCCGACGTTCGTCGCCGGTCGTATAACGTTAATTATAACCTAACCTAACCTAACCTAACCTTACCGCGAACAACGCACGGTCCCGATTAGTCGTTGAAATTAGTTTATTTCACGTACGATAAATTCTATTTTTAAAAATAACTAACCGTAATTTTCGGAAAATGCCGCACCGGTGTTTCTGCGTATCCCCGCGGCCATCTCGTTGACTTGTTTTCGTCTACGGCAATTGTAATTCGTAACGCGTAAACACGAAAGTGTCGTAAAACTGTTCCGAATACTCCTCAATAATATTCGCTCGAAAATAAGTTCGAGTAAAAATAATCGAAAACGTTTTTAAATGATCGGTGGCGGAATTCGATAACGATCGAATTATTCGAAATTGCCGAAAACGCTTTTATTCATTATCGACGTCCCAATCAAAATTTTGAAGCTTGGGAAAATTTCACCGTACAGTACCAAACTACAAATGAGTTTAAACAAAAAAAACACATTTTTTAAAAAATGTTTACATTTTTCGTCCAATTCGAATTAGAAATATAAAAATAAATATAAAAATATGTTTTCGAGTCGTCCGCTACAAATATGTTTACTCTTTTATTTCTCTATAATTTTCATCGTGTTCCTATGAAATACCTAACCGTATATTATTCGATCGGTGCCACAAAGAGACATAGACAGAGAGAGAGAGAGAGCGGGAGAGAGAGAGAGAGAGAGAGAGAGCGGGAGAGAGAGAGAGAGAGAGAGAGTATATACATTTTTTTTTTAAATCGCTCGACATTCAAAAGCTTTTTCGTGTACGATTCTTCGATCTGTCTGGTTCGAAAATTAAATAACGAATTAATCTTTTTACTTTCGAGTGCCCGGGTCTGGAAACTAGATTGGTTTAAAAATTTTTCTTTTATTTTACAAACGAATTTAAAAAAAATTTAATTACGAACTTTTTATCGTCATCGCTTGTATCACAATTCCGCGAAATACTTTCGTAAATTTATCGAAAAATACAAAAACGAAAAACTCGAACTATCGAAATTCTCGGTACTTCGACAATTCCCGAACAACGGTACTTACGGTATTTATTTGCCCGTCGGTTATACATTATTCGTGACCTTTCGGACTACTCCGTTATTACGTCATATTGTCGAATATCGCTAAACAAACAAAATGTCACAAGCGGAACGGATTACTAAGTTCTGAACGGAATTTCGAATTTGAACGAAGCAATTACGGTTTATATATATCGTCGGAGACCGAAAGAACATTAGGCGCGCTAAAATTCGATAGATTTTCGGCACGGGTATTTCGATCGGAGTACGTTCGGCCGAATATTGAAATAATTAATTTCCCGGGCACGTTTTAGAGACGCGTGTTGTTTCGCGAAATGGGGTCGACAAATTTACGCCCGGTGGCTCTGTTGTCGAATATAAATCTTTCGGGCGGGAAAACGCCGAGCGTCGCGTGACACGATAAAAAGAAGCCGCTTTAATGTTTCGCCGCTTGTGTTTCCTCTGACCGGTAAGTCGTAGCAATAAAAGCTTTCGAACTTTTACGGCCATTCGCGTTGCGCCGTAATATTTCATAACGGCCGGCTCGAAAGAACGATTACGAAACCCAACGCACGCGCACTCGGGTTTTTTTACGTTTTTCCGCTTAAAGCGAATATACAAGGAACGTCAGGTACGTCGGCGCCGTATCCTCGCCGTTATCGGGACGGTAATTATTTGAATTAATCGATTGCCCGGTGGTTCGTATTATTTCGTTTTCCGCGTCCGTTCTTCGAGTACGCTATTTTCGATTAATCGCCGCCGGGCGACATTTTCTGCCGTAATTTACGCTAGTAAATATAGTTCATACCATTTTCAGAATAAGAACGCGCTCCCGCATCCGGACGATCATCGGACAAACTCTCGAACCACCTGTCGAACGCCAAACGTACTAAAATATCACACACGCCGCCGGCAATGGTCGATGGTGGGGAGACATGCGCGGACGTGGTGGTCCGATTTTAGTCCGCCGCCCGGTGCGTTCTGATTCTGGTAAAATGGTACGGGAAACGAGACGGACATTTACGGTAAACGAATTTGGAAACGATTTTTCGTGATTTTCGTTCGTTAGACGTTCGTTACGGGCGGCGGGCGAAAACGTATTTTTTAAAAGGAATATCGCGTTTTCGAATTATTTCCGACCGGCGAGAATTTTGGTTTTCGACATTTTTCTTGTCGTTAACGATTCGTCTCCGATTAAAAAAACACCCGCGCCGTAGTCGTTTATGCCGTTTACCGACACCGGAGCGTCGGTAATCGCGCGTATTCGCTTCGTAAGAATATCGGCGCGCGCGAAATTAATCGTTTTTGGAAAGTTTTCGAAAACATCGCGTCACGAACAACGCTATAATGTATTACGTACGCGCACACCGAAACAACGGTCGACGTGCGTTTTCACGCGGAATATTTATTTAAAACCGATAAGGCGCTGATTTACCGGACGAATAAAGCCGAATCGTTTTCCTTTTAGGTATTTATACGTCGTAATTGGCGCGATCGTTCTCGGAGTGATTTCACACAAATTATTTGACGACAATCGACAGCGAAAAAAAAATGGCCGGAAGACAATAATTCCGTTATTATTAACACGAACCGTGTCGAACGACGTCGACATCTCTCCCGTTGTCGTTTCCGTCGCGGCGTACGGCACACGATCGCGGAAGTACCCCGCGGCGCGACGTACGGTTCGTGTTATTAATCCTTACGGTCGTTGGAAGACTGCAACGTCCGGCGGAATGTCGTGTTCGGCCGACGATGAGCGAACGAAATTCCGATTTACGCGCGAGTATTACGAAAACGTCGCGAACACGTCGGTCGAGACGCGGAAAAACTCGAATCCGAAAATCCGACGTGATACGCGTGTATGTAAGCGTATCGTTCGGCGTGGAAATCGTCACGGACGTTTACGTTTCGTCGACAACCGTTCCGGACAATCCGGACTGAAGAGACCCCGAATGGAACCTACCAGGGTTCGGTTAGGTGCTAAACGCGCCGGTTGTTCGCGGGACATTTAACAACCGTTGACCGGTCGTCAACCCGTCCAACCAACATTGGCGATCGGTGGTCGTTTCGAAAAAGCGTACGCGGCCCGTCTGCGGACGGTACCGGGTAACGAGCTTTTCGTTCTGACACGGCCCGCGTGCGTGTACATTTTAAATCGTATCACGTACACGTGCTTGAGCGAGATAAATGAATGTCGCCGTGATCGCGCGCGGCAACAAATCCACACGTCTGGAAACACGAAACCGAATTACGGCGTACTTTATACGGCGTGTGTATACCCGCGCCCGCGATTCAGCGGAGCTTACGGATTGAAACCAATGCGTATCGGACCAAAAGCCGGGGGGAATGATATTATCATAATAATATCGATATTCGAGAACGCTATCTATCTATACACGCGCGCGCACATATACACGAATAATATATGCCGGGGCGCGCGAATCGTTTACGCTCCGAAGAGTATAATGATATTTATGAACGGGGAAAAAAGTAAATGGGAAAAAAAAATTAGAAATACGCGCGTATTCGTCGGGCCGTCCCGTCGTCGCCGCCGCGTCCGCGGTTGTTGACGGGAAAATAAAAATTGTTTCGGAAAAAAGAAACGCCCGACGCGTCTTTGTGCGTTCAAATTTATAAACTACAACGCGACAATTTTATTCACGCAGCCGTATTGTACCGCGTTCGATTACGTTATAGTATATATATCGTGGAAAAACAAAAAAACTTTTTCGCGTTCGGTTACAGGATGTGCCGTCGAGTTCGAGACCGACGAGTAATCGTTTAAATTTTTTTCAATTTTCCTTTCCCGACGCTTTCCACTAGTAATAATCGCCGGGGCACTTCGATCGGTCCATTCGGGGGGGGGGGGGTTACAAAATCTAAAACGGTCGTTTCAAAGAAAAAAATCCGACGGCGTTTTCCCGGGACGTCGGACGTAATTGTGATTATCGAACAAACAACGCAGAAATACGACACCCTGTGGCGCGGAAATATCCCGTAATAGTGTTAGGACGTAGCAAAATAATGGCGGGACACGACGCGGACGAATCCCGTATGTATAGAATTTATTCGCACGAATGGAAAAATGATATTACGGGTCGCCCGGCGGACAGGAGAGAACTGGGGGGGGGCGGGAGGCGCGTACTATTGTGTCGGGCGTCAAAACGCGAGTCGCCGAAGGGACGAACGATTCGACGAGACGTTGTCGACGAATATTCCCGAAGATATTGCCTTAAAAATTAACGAGCAACGCCGACAACGTGACGACGTGGTTAAGGGTGGTTTTTAATTTGCGCGGCCGGCGACTTCGAACGGTCCGTGTCGCCGCGGGTATAACTTGAACGGGAATAACGACGATCGGCCGTGTCAAGTGTGCGAACGAATTGTACGTTTAATATCGGGCGTTACGACGACGACGATTTTTTCCCGTAGCTTACGTTTTCACCATTTTTTCGTCGTTCGTTGTTCGTTACAGTCTGAAACACGCCCGTTTTACGTGACGTCCGGTGAACCATTTCACCGTCTCTCGTCCGCGAAAACCGAAAACAATAAAAACGACCCGCTAGGGATCGCCGACGAATACGTTCGACCGAACGAAACCGTGCGTCCGGTGGAAATTCGTCGACGGTTTCGTTCGGCAACGAATCGGCGGAATGTTACGCGCGTAGTTTTTTTCCACTTCCCCTCCCCCTGATCGAAACGTTCCGTAACGGCCGCGAAAGTGTAGAATACGATCGTTATTTATATCCGCGGCGACGGTGGCGGGCAGTTAGCCGTTCGGAAATTAAACAATCCGTCGAATGATTTAAGACGCGTTTTTAGTATCAAATATTCGTAAAAAGAAGTTACGTTTTTGTGTCGTTGTCGTTAACAAGTAATTTATTATAATATCGCGGCGTAACGATGAATTATTATTATCCGCCCGTAACGGCGAAACGAGGACATAAAATAACACTTAAAAACGTGTTCGCGGAACTATTCAATTACCGTAATTTATTATGCCGGGGGAATTATTTGAAAAATTTACGTTCCTTCCGTTCGGCGCGCGGACGGATCGCTCGAGGGCCGGGACATGCGTGTACACGGCCCCCGGCGGAACGGCGTCGGGTCCCTGCCAACCGACGACGAAATCTTTCCGGCGATCGAATTATCAATCGCACGGCGTTCACATTCGACGCTTCATAAGGCCGGTTTCTACTCACCACAGGCACGATTATCGTGTTCCGACTGGAACAACACACTTACGGTCGGGGTCGTCCCGGTCCACCGGTTTCCTCTACCACCGGGTCGTCTCGTCCCGAACGAAACGGTTAGGCTAGGTTACCGGAGATAAAATTAATTAAACGCAAAAATACGAACGTTCCCGGCAATAATCAAAATACGATTTGACGTTCGTTTTTCCCGTTTCAACTTTAATATACTCGACTGGTCGATTATTAACGTTATTTCACCGCGAGTAAAAATACCGATCGACTTTAACGTTTTCCCCGTTTTCGATTATGTTCGCGTATAATATAATTACCTACCGAGAATCGCTCGTTTACGAACACGGCTATTTGAATTCGAACTCGCGCGCGGTTTTTTTTCGACGTCTCTCGGTCGGGAAATTCTTACCCAGGAACGGATTTTAGACCACTACCATATATATATATATAAGGTATATACTGGTGAAAAGGTTTAAAATGAAAACCGTGTCGACCCGACCCAATGTAGTTCCGGTCGGATTCACTTAAAACGATCGCCCCAACTGCCATTCGGCCGACCCGACCACTAAACTCTATTGAAATTATCCTCAACGGAATGGCGACGTTAAGATTTAAGGCCCAATGTTAAACGACGTTTGCGTATATTGTGTTACGGACGACAATATGATTTAAGAAGAAAAGTAGAAAATAACGACAAATATTCGAATTAAACACCCGACTATATTCGTTAAATATTCACGACGAAATAGAATTAGTTACGGTTTATACGAAATATTCAAGAAGGTTTGACCGATAGTCCGACAAGTTTCGATGTTCCGCAAATACCACACGGATTTGATGATACTCGGGGACAAGTCAGCGTGATCAGGAATTCGCTACTTCAGCGGATTGCTTGTGCATAATGCCCGATAGTGTCTCGTCTTACAATAAAAAAACAAAAAACACACGACTAATCAAAAACAAAGCCACGGGTTTATTACGACCATATGCCGTATATGCAAATATCGCGCGTACGACGGTTCTAATCGGATTCCCGTTTTTCAAATCGTATAATTTCGAGAACGATCGTTTAGATACGAATAACGATTCTTACATTATACGACATTGACAAACGTGTACGGCGTTTCATCGATGGTATCGCTGGCTATTTATGGCGAGCGAAACGTACGACCGCCGTAAAAATACACCGCCAATAACGACATTAACGATATTTGGTAAAAGAAAAACGGTCGTGGTGATTATTGGCGTTATTGTATTACGCGAATAGGTATACGCGAATTCCGATCGTTTTCGTTTTAAGACACGCGGCGGAACGGCCATCAACGTTTTAGCCCGAAAAACTGTCGTCGATATAGATGATATTATTCGACGCGACGGACACGGTAAAATACGTTTAACAGTTTTTCTGGCCATCGTTTCGCCGTTTTACGTATTCGTTGTTCGCGTGTACATTTCGTTTGGTTAACGAATCGGCAATGTATACGTTACGCGGTAATTTCAACCGGGATCGCTTTTTATTTAAACAGTCGTTCTATAATTCGACGACCGTAATATTCGCGCGCGTGGACCACGACGAACACAATTGCATTTCATTTACCAATAAATACGTTTCTCTGGACGTACATAACTTTCGGGTTTTATACCGTTTTCGAACTCGTTTCAACGCGCGTATTTATTCGCGGCGCGTACATTCCGCGCTTTTTGTGTGTACGAAACGTTTCATACGAAAATATCGTTCGCCCGCCGTACATTCCGAAACACGGGTGTTTTAATTCCGAACGATCATTTTTTTCGACAATTACTTTGTCGTACCGTTAGCATAGTCGTTTTCGTTACGTGAAAAATCGAAATCGTCGTCGCTTAAATCGTATTTACCTATACGTTTCGACGAATTCGACTGACCTCGGGCGAATGAAAAAAACGCGACCGATATCTTAAGAAACATACGATCGACCGTGAACCGGTAGTAAACATAGGCTACCCAGACGAAACGTGAAACGAAAAAACGATCGAGGTCCCTCGGTTAACGTCGCACTTTATATAGCCCTTGCCGTTCCGTATTCATTTTTCCCTGTCAATTAACCGAGTAAATATTACTTTATACATAAAAATGTCACTTTTCCCCAGTCGCTTTGGCTGAATTTTAAAAAATTAAAGTCGCACAAATATCGCTCACATCCGTCAATTTGAAATTAAAAGCGTTTTGTCTGATTAAAATAGGAATAAAAAAAACTTTATATTTTTACTTCGCGTTTATAAAAAAAATATATATATAGTTTTTTTTTTTTTTTTTATTAAAACACGATATTATTTTTTACGCCGCGATGATGAAAGTACCTGCACCAATGAGTTTTTAACAAAATTGGAAAATACTTTTTCGCCAGCGAATCTGGCGAAATGTTTTACAAAAGCGAAATTGCTCGCGCGCTATACATACTTCGAATGTCGTAACAATAACGAAATAATGCTCGAAAATCGACGCGCAGTATTCAAGAACGAAATTTTAATAGCGTATCTCTATAACGTTTTTTGAACAGTTCTCTCGATTGATTGATTTTTCAGTCGTTAACCGCGATAACGTTTCTGGAATTTTACCGAGAGACGTTTAAACGCGTTTCGGTTATTTATTATTACACGCGCGAGAAATAAACGCGTAATACCGGCACGCGAGAGAAATCGATAGTGCCGGTCGGTAATGTCCGAACGACGTTTATCGTTTTGTCTTTCGACCAGGACCGTGCAACAAACTCGCCGTAGCGCGTTCCGGTGTCGGGAAAACGACGATTTCGCCGTTGTTAACCTCAGGACCGAACGGCGCCGTTTCCGAATCGCCGAATAGCGTAATCGACCCGAAAAAGAAGAACCCGGACTACCGGGAACGGTTCGTCAGCGCGTCCGTTAAAATAAATCGGCGTACTTACGTTCGCGTCCATTCTTCGAGTCACTCTAGAGACTGATCGTAGAGACTGTTGGCGTACGCGGGAAATTATTTCGCGACACGCGTCCGAACGGTTCGGGCGCGTCACTTTCTGTTCCCTCTTGACGCGCGCCCGGGATTTTATTACGCCGTCCATTGCGTGAATACTAAAAAATTGGACGATCGCGTTGGCCGCGATTGGCCCGTAAAAACGGTACGTACGTTTATCGGTAAACCGCTAATCGTGTCGAAACGCTTACCAATCGCCGAATATTGCCGGCGGGTACGTACGAACGAGTCCCTTGTGCGCGATTTACTTGGGCATTTCGGACTGCGAGAGACGTTTCGTTTTTTAAACGTACTCCCGTTTTATTGGCTCTTGGGGAGGGGTATTCGTCCGTATTGTATTCCGATATGTTTCGTTAGAAACGTATTTTCAGCTACGTACTTCTCTATAATCGTTTATCGCTTTCGAATTACAGCACTAAAATCCCTTTCTAAGCACCGGCGACGATATTATAGTTTTCGTGTTGTCGACGACTTTCGGAACGGAACAATACGAAGACGTTTGTCGATAGTAACAATATCGGCAAGCGATTCAAACGTATCGTAATAAACCGTACTTATTATAACAGGCCTTCATTTGTTTCGAATACGAGTAAATAAATTTCATTTACGATATTTATAGCTTTCACGGATATTGTTTTTGACTTATACGTTCCGTGCTTGTTGTTTTCCATCAATTTATTACGGACCCGTCTACCGTATATATATATATACACCCGAAATCGTAAAAATAACCTCGGGAAACGTTACCCCCGCAACCACTCATCTTGCGTGCGCCATTGTTCTCAAAGCCGGCCGAGTTATTTCTTTTATTATCGAGTTGATTCAAAAAAAAAAAACAAATAAGAAATTAACTCGGCTAAGTCAAAAGTTACTTCCGAAAATTGCGAAAAAACGTAACTCGCGTCGAGTTAATTAAGAAAAAGGGACTCGGTTAAGTGGTCGGCTAAAAAGTTGCGCCGTCGGGCCTTTATACGCGACCACCGTGTTATTCCGAGTGGTCGATGGTTAAAATACGAATACACGCGAATCCCCGTCGCGACGGTACCGCAAAAGGTGTACAAAACGTACGGCGACGATTCGAAAAATTCGCCCGTGCGTCCTGAGCGGGAATTTTTCGACTTCCCGAAAGAGCTCGGCGTAACGATAACCCGTTACGGTCGCGTCGGATATGAAAAAAGCGGCGAACGACGAAAACTTCCGTCGACCCGACTTTTCAACTTTCCACTATCGTATTCCCCCGTCGTAATAGCGTCGCTCCGTTATCGTCCAATATTCGAAATGTAACGGAGCGTGCGCAATCTCGTTAAGTCGCCCGATAAAAATTTTCCCATCAAACCGCGTCGAGGTCGTCCGACTTTAATCGCGCGATATCGCCGACGCCGTTTACTCCCGCGTCCGGTCGCGACGCGCTGTTCGTCCTAAGCGTCCGCGAAACCCCGCGGCACCGTCCATTATCGCCAAGCACGGCGATCGAATACGCCAAATAATAACGCTACGTTCCCCTTCATTCCTCCCTCGAACGGGCACGTACGTAACCGGACAATGTCCCGAATAGGCGTCGCCGCCGGGGATAGAATATTACGTGCCGGCAGGGCGGGACGTTGCGGGACGGGAACGCCGCGTCGAAAACCGTTTTCATTTCGAAACGCTTTCCGTTTTCAGTTAAGCGCGTGATTTTCGAACCAAAGACCGCGG